>JAUZNC010007862.1:8281-33404 GCA_034780395.1 Vannuccia rotundouncinata | reverse complement strand
GATATAAGTATATCTGTATAAGTGATAATCTGGCTTTACACTTATAACCCCAATCACTATTATAACACAAAGGAAAACCAATCTAAGTTCTTGATGTTTGATTTGCTGAAATTCAATCATATATATAATTTTGTTGTCATGCTTTGAAATTTAGTTTCAAAGTAGCGTGGTCCTTGATAATATTTGAGAGAAGCAGTAACATATTCTCTGTCAAAAACAAATTGACAATATATTAGATTCACTCCCTGCATAGGACAGTTGAGCTTTGTTGAGATCATTGGTGAAAATCTTCAGTATAATAAGTAATATTATACTAAATTTAATGATAAAGCAATAATAGCTGATAGCAGTACAATAAAGAATAGGTACTCATACAATAATAAAACACAAAATTAAAATACTAAATAGTATATATAACAATATATCACAATATATATATTGTATATATTATATATAGAATATAGTATAGTATTGATAATAGATGGTATAAAAATTTATAGGCATAAAATAATAATTTATAACAGTATATAAATAATAATATAAATATATATTGTATATATTATATATAGAATATTATATTGAAAATGTATAGTATAAAAAGTTATAGGTATAAAATAATAATATAACATAGTATATAAATAACAATATATATTGTATATATTATATATAGGCTAATTATATTATAGCAATATATATCCTATATATTATATATAGAATAGTATTGATAATGTAGTAGACATAGCAGGTATAAAATATAGTAGAAAAATGTAATGTATAATTGAATTGAAATCAGTAGGAGAGTATAAAATCATGTTGAAAACGTGAGCAGAGTTCGTAAATGAACTTTTTCAGTGATATTGTTATATATACACTTATAATTTTGCCCTTTTTTTAATTAGCCAATCAAAACCTCTCAGTGTGTCTCTCAGCTTCTTCCTAGTATGAAAACTATTAGAAAATCGCAACGTTTGCGATCCCCATCATGTAAAGTAACTTTTATTTCGTCGAAAACGTTGTGACGCCCATTAGGAAGAGATTAATATTAAATTGTAAGTCTGTAAATTTTAAAGAGAGAAGTGTTAGTACAAAGAGATATCTCAACCTGCTAAAATAAAAATTTATGCTAGCTGTTTAACTTCTTGATTTAGAAAATTTATTGAAAAGCATTGTAATAAAAGATGAAATAAATGTCTAAAGTGAAAGTGTTAGGATTCATAATTCAGAAATTAAAGCACAAATTATTAGTGTGAAGTTGCAGATTAAATATTTTTTTTTTGGTCTGCTTGTTTTTAGACATAATTTCTCAGCACACTAATAATCTTGGCCATTCTCTCCAATCTGAACATATATCAGCAACTGAAGGGCCACATATCACACAACTGGTTGCCCTTACTCTAGAAACTTTGAGAACACACCACATTTGACCTATTCTGGGACAAAGTCAATACATATATCTGCTGAAGGACCTAAACTATCACAAAAGCCTCATTACAGGTTCCTAGTTATACTTTTAAGTGTTTGAATTTTTTGTGTCATACATGAGTCATTGAGATCTTGTTTCCACCAAAAATTTAGGCTGGTGACTACCAAACTGGGGAAAACAAATACCAGCAAAGAACTTTTCCAGGAGTTAAAATTCATAGGCATTGTTATATTTTTATTGTGTGATTACCAATGCAAGAAAACTATTAGTAAAGAAGATGTTATAAATTGTCCAATCACATGTGACTATATTTTGTGTACTAAATATTAGCACTAAGTAAGCTACAATTTTGTTTCATTAAGTTGATAAAAATATATTTTTTTTGACTTATTAATTCTAGTATATTTTAATTATGTCAGATAAAAGTAATTTTGGATTATTACAAAAGTGTTTTAAATGATTTAATTGAGGTCAAAAAATCTATTATCAAGGATAATTACTGTGACAATAATACACATAAGAAAAGGACTGTGCATGGAAAGAAATTTGTTCAATTTTTTATTCCGATCAGTGAGTAGTACCAGACGTGAATTAATTTTCACAAGGCAGACATGATATTTTGACGTGAGTCCAGTCAATGACATCATGAAGCCAAGCAATTTTGAAATTTGATTTAGCTTATATAAATCCTCATTAGAGGTGGCAAATATAATGACATTATTCTTTAAAGCCACAATTTTAGTGCAAATTTTGTGTATGGTAGTTCTAACAGTCATTCTATGAATGCTGGAAAAATCTTCCATTGATTGAAAAATATCTCTGGTAGCAAGAAATCTAAGTTAAGGGAGAAGTTGTAGCACTTGAGATACAGGAGAATTGAAATGTGAATTTGGTACATCCAGGTTTAATTGTATGTATAAATAAATGATATAAACTTTTGTAAATCTAAATTCTTCAGCATTAAAATTTTCAATTGGATTGGACCAGTCTCAAATATTTCTTGGAATATATTAGTTTTCTATGTCAATATATTATCCAAGGAAAATCTGTTTTCCACAACTTTTCTTGCTTGATACTCACCAGCCTAAGAGTTCATAGTCCTGGAATACTTAAGGGTTGCCAAGTGCTAGGAACAATGAAATGTATGAAGAAGAGCTGCAATTTATTACATAATTTTATAAAGATGACTTGCATAAAGATACCACACAGCCCCAACTTTTGTCTACTTTGTTTGAGGATAAAGAATATGTTGATATTAAATGTTTCAAAAAGGTGTTTAGTTTACTCACTGTGCCTCAGAAACTGGTTTTTGATTAAGTTTTTGTCTTGTAGCAGCTTCTTGTCTGTATACCAGCCACCAATGCACCTCTGAGCAAGCATTCTCCACTATTAAAATCATATTTGCAATCAACAATGGGGCAAAAAATACTCAACCAAATCAATGAAGAATCAATGGATCTTTTAGATCAGGAGGCAACAGCCAATGAATTCATTAGTCATAAAGATCAAAGAAGGCCATATTTTAAAAACTTTTAAATACCTCTACCATAGTGGCTGAAGCCAATTTTATGCTTCTCTATACACTTAATCAGCCCATACTTACATTCACTCAATGCCTATAACTATAATATTAGCTTTATCTAATATTGTGATTGGAAAAGTTTATATATCTGTATTATTTGAGGGAATAAGTACATTTACAATTTGTTTTGTGTACAGTCTACTAACTGTCTATGATTCGCACATAACTTACAATTCAGTCTTTTTAAAAATGCACTATTGATTACAACATGTTTTGAATAATTTTGAATAATTTATTAATTATTAAAAATATATTTTTAAAAATGTAAACGTTTTTTTGACAACCTGTATATAATATAAGAATTGTATGATTCATATATTGTATTCAAATAATTACAAAATAGTATGTAATTCACTTTCTAATGACTTGTCATTGGTGTGCCTAAAAACAATGTCCCCCCCATCTGTTAAAAATGGAACCAGGCCTGTCATTTAATACAATATATCTTTACTTTAAATACAAAATTTATTTAACTCTGATTAAATTGGCTTTGTCTATTCCCAGGAATTAGAGTTAACTTTTAAAAATGGTAAAGTTCTGCTATTGGCACATACATGCATGAAGTCTAAACTATTATTGGAATGTACATACCCACAATAGAATATAATATCATTAAATCTTATTATAAATTGGTCAAGTTAAGTTTTGTAAAGATTGTAAAGAATGTTAAAAAATGTTTTATTTTAATGTTATAATATTGTTTCATTTTGAAGTTTTAATCTATAAACTGCCAAGAATTTTATTTAATTGCTAATTTTAACTATCTCCTCAACTTTTGTTATAAATTTAGTACTATATGCTTTTGAATAATGCTATTATATTTTTTAATATCTATGACATATGTATTCTTAAAAATCTTGAACATCAAGCTGGTTCACAACCCCTAAATGTTGTAATACAGGTCTTAAAATTTGGGGCAAATGACATGGTGTGAATCAAAAACATAGTTAAAGTTGTAGTAGGTAATCATGTCATATTTTATTTTAAAAATAGGCAATGTAATTTTTTTTTTAATTTTTGAAGTTTAGTAAAACATATCAAATTGTGGTACAAATATTGTCATGCTAGGTAACAATACAATCAAACAATAAAATATATAATTAAGGATTAAAAGTATGGAAATTTTCAGTAGTGAAAAGCATTAAACTCGTACAAGCTAGATTAGTAAAGGAATGATTCATAGTCAAATAACAAAAGTTAAAATAATATAATAGTGATGGAGAGAGAGAATGAATATGTATAACAAGAGAGTGAAAATATTCTAAACAGATTCAGATAATTAGCCAGCACCCTGAGACAAACAGGGGGCTAGAGTGATGGAGGAGCACTATTGAGCAATGCAAATGTAGCGTTATTGGTGCACTGGAAATCCATGCATGCTTTACTTATGCATCATGCACACATGCAAATGCAGTGTTCTGCTTTTTCACAACCAGAATAATTATGTAGATGAGTAGATCATATTTTGTGTCTGATCCAACTTAATTATTTACTTTTGTTATATATTCTAATTACTTATTGAACTGATGTGGGGAAAGGAATATCTAAGTGTACTTCTTAAGAAACACATAATAACACACACTAGATTTCCAGATTCCCAATTTCTCTATCCAGATTCCCCTCTGGGGTGAATCCATAAAATTATTGTTTTCAAAATTTTTATGCTATTTGGTAGTATGAATGATGGCAATAATTTTTTTATAATTCTGAACTACTGAATGAAACATTTTGACTCTTTATTATGAAAATCTATATTTTAAATAAAAAATATTTGCCCCCACCTTATTACAAAATGGACTTACACACTATATGAATGATTTAATGAATACACAGAATAATATTTGCAAATTAAATATTAATATGAAAATACCATTAATAACAATATAGTATAGCAGGTATTACAATAACAGAAAAACTTTTGTTTTTTCTAAACAGATGTCAAAATTTGAATTTAAATGAGAATGGAATTCTGTTTGTTAAGTATGTTTATTAAGAATGACCACAGTCAGCTGAAATAGATGATATACAATAAGATAAATGACTGTGTACAACATAATATACATGAGTAAATGTATAAATTAATATAATAAGTTAAATATATTGGCATTCAGGTTGTATTCATTTAAATATATGTAATACAGAAATACTATTTTATACTCATAAAGATGAATATTTCAAGTAGATACATACATTTTAGTCCAATGTGTATTGTTATTTTATAGTTTGTAACCAACTGTATATATAGTTTTACAACCTTAATTGACTACACATTGCCTTAGTTTTCTTATAATTTTGAATATTGACTTGACTTCTGCAATTCTCTACTGCTGAATGCCCCTCAGGCTCTGATCATAAAACACAATGAGTTCAGAATGCTGCTGCTGATCTAGCAAGGAATTCGTTGTGGTGCACTCCGTCTGCTCCACTACTCACTCGACTTCACTGGATGCCAAATAGCAAAGCGAATCCATTTTAAGATTCTCATCTTCTTTCACAAATGCATCTACTCTGTGACAGCACCATTTTATTTAAAAAAAATAATTAATATTAACTATCCAACCTACCTCCTGACTCGTCAATCATTTTACTTGCATGTTGTTGTTAACATGGAAAGATACCATCAAGTAAGCGATCATGCCTTTTTTCTGGGTTCCTATTTCTGGAACAACTTGCTCCTGCTTTGCAATCAGTCTCTGACAAATACTAAAAGAGAGTTATAGCAGTTCCTCCCTCTACAAAATCTAAAACAGAAAATCATATTAAAAACTATTCCTTTCTGAAAATCTTTGTATAAAAATTGATTCTATGCATTTTTGGAAATTATGGCAAATTATTTATTTTTCTTATTCTTTGAAACTAAAAGAAGAAAATCATATTCTCCACCATCCTTTATTTAATGATACATCGACAGTCCAGATATTGCTAGATAAGGGATTATAGTAGATGATAAGATTTTGCAAAGAACTAATGGAATTCTCAAAAGGATGGTGAAAGCCTGGATGGATAATGGGGGAAAAGAAATATCACATAAGAAAAATACGATTCAATTGACTCAAAGATTTTGACAGAGGAACACCGGAAAAATTACACAAAGAAGTTTGGTTTTCTTTGCACTTGAACTTTCAGAAGATATCAGTAGTCCAGAATTTTTGTACTTATATAAAAAATATTCATTAAAAAATGTGAAAGTTTCATTATCATCAAAAGAAAACGAAAATCTCTCCCTAGCCTCCATGTATTCCATTGTAAATGATTCAAAGGCGAATCTTAAATGAAAATACGATAACCACCGTGTTCGAGATTCTGTCGTTTTCAATCAGAGAGACAGTGGTTTGCATTCATCCGATATTGCAGCAGTTACTGGGGACAAATATTCAAAGCTTGGAGAAAAGGGGATTCATATAAAATATGAGTTTCATAATTGCTGGGCATAATTTTAGTATCTAACGCATCGACCACTAGCTGTACTTCCAAAGTAATTAGCAAGAATTCATTCATTTACCAGTGATTTTGACCAAAAAATTATATTTGATGCTGACACAAAAAAAACAAATGTCAAAATTCCCTTCAAAAGATTTTTCTGACAATTCTGTATCGTTTAATTCATGTTAAATTGACTTGAAAAATAGAGTTCTATATTGTTATGTTGAATTGAATTTTCTGTGCATGTAATATATTGTTGCACGGAGATTTTATTTAATTGATTTTATATATAATACAATCATTAATAAATATTGTTACTCATTTTTCTGATTTGTATGCAGTTTTTGAATAGATATTATTTTATTCTTGGGAGCTTTAAATTTATATCAATAAGAATTTTTTTGTTATGCTTTATCTTTATTCATAATAATGGATAGGGTAGAATTTCTCATGTTAATTTGGTTGATATTATTTTGATACGTCTTCTAAACCTGAAATAGTATTTCCAATTAAATCAATAGTTTATAATGTTCCTAATGGTCTTGCTTCTTCTAGACAAGATGGCCGACCGGAAAACTGAACTGGAGCGTAAGAAGGCCAAACTGGCCGCAATGCGCGAAGACAAGCGTCGGAAGGAAGAAGAGCGCCAAAGAGGGGAGTTAGGGGGAGCTCGTTCCTCAAGTCCGGCCGCTCCTGACCTGCGCCAAGAGACAGAAGATATCCTGAGCTCTCTGGGTATTGCCCCAAGCAGTGAGCCCTCCACTCCTGGAGCCTCTACGCCTAGTTCGTCCGCTGTGCCGGGCTTACCAAGCGGACAATCACCGCTCCCTGGGCCCATCGATGGCTCCAAAAGGTGAATCCGGTTAATTTTTACCTTGACCAGTGCATGTCACGTATCCCAATTTATTGAGTTTTATTGATTTTCTTATTGCAGCCCACGGGTTTCCGCTAGTCCCCGGAATACCCGAAAACTTGAATTTTCAAAGATCTCCCAGGCCAGCATCCCTCCTAAGGAGAATGAGCTTTATTGTAAAGAAACACAAACCAAACATGAATCAACGGATAGAGGCAGTGAGTTATCACAATATATTTCATTTATAACTGTGCCTTATAGTGTTATATTCTGATCAGTTAAAATACAGATTCTAACCCGTTTTAAAAACCGGTTTCATACACTTTTGTGCGCGGTGGTTCTTTCTATACACTTGCAGTTTCAATTGTTAATAATTAGCTTCTCCGGTGATTTCTAATACTTGTCAAATTTTTCACTGTTATTTTTCTAATACTCTCTTCTAGATCGGTCTTGGGATTATTACGGTAAGTTGCGAGCTAGGCTGCTGTGCTTTTGTGACAGCTATACGTGTCTAGTATCTAGCTTCATTGTGAACTTTTATAACTTTGATGTATCACGATATAGGATGTACACCTTTTCGATGTAGTAATGTCTTTGCATGTCTACTTTAGTTACACTATTTTGAATATAAAATTTAGTCTAGTTACTTTTAGTTTTGTGTCGTTTTAACGATAATTTGTTTGCTTACAGAGTTCTAATAGGATTTTATAAAAACAATTGATTTATGTTTACACTCTATACAATCATACTCATACTCACCACAATAGTTTATGTTTCGCATTTTCTCTACTAGACCTAATTTTAGTGCGTCCGAGCCTTTAATGAACAGGATTTGAGTGTCCCTTGTTCAATGACATGTCAGTTTAGAGTCCTCTGATTCAAGTGCAAAAGTATATCGCCTATCCATCGTGAATTATTTTCATGCTTCGTTGTATTTATTGACCACATCACTATTGCTTATACAAATGTCCCAGGCCAAATTTTCATCTCGTAAAGTCGGTGAAAAACTGTCGTCTTTGTTGTAATTAATTAACAGAATCTTCAATGGTGGAGTACAATGATACACCATCACATGCTCTTACTGGACTAGAGTGGGACGATGAATTTTCGTGTGGCCGTAAGACACTATTGCACCTAAACATTATAACACTTTGAGGCGAAAGATCTATAAAATGATGCAGCTTATAGAAACTTTTATATGCTCATATATCGTTATTTTATTATGTCTTATTGATATTAATTGTCTTTTTCTTTGAAGAAAAATTACATATTTCTATTATTCTAATCGCGTAGTTGAAAGACGAATGTATTGACTATCTCAATGGTCGATAAATCATAATACCTATTTATAGTTAGTAGTAGATAATTTACTGCCAGCATATAATCATGAATCTATACTTATTTATTCATTTATTTAGGGCTGTCTTACCTATTTGTGCTTTATTATTTGTCATCAAACAATTTTCACTGTCCACTATTACACAAACTTCATTTTTCGCGGCTTATAAATTCTTTTTATTATCTGCAATAACGCATTTACTAGCTGTATTTAATTATGTACATATTTTTTTTTATTTTAGCATGTTATTGTTTGGCTAAAGCTAACCATTGAGTTTTAAATATTGACAATATCTATATGCTAGAATAGTACGATGGCTAAATATTCTACTGAGTTTACTTCACGACTACAATTAAATTTCTAGTTTTGTCATCACGATTAATTGAGGTAACCGAACCTTTTGATCTGATATTTTCCTTTGTGTTGTCGGTATGAGATTCAGAAAGTATTTTATCTTGTTATTATTTACTTCATTTATCACGTATAACGAGTATATTTTTATTTTGTATATATTTATTTCATGGTTTGGGTATAATCTGGTTTTTCCTCATAAATACATTAACAATATTTTACAACAATGTTATGCGATGTTTTTTTAACCAAAAATGAATATCGTAATTTAATATGATCATTCCTGTAAGATTTGGTTACTGACTATTTCAGAGGCTTCCTTCATTGTACCTGCTTAATATAATAGTATACTTTTATGCTAAGATGTTCGTGTAGTTACTTTAGTATAACTTTTACATCAACGGAACAGTCTACTAGTATAATATACGCGTAAAAGGTCCTTTACATACAGTCAGTCATAGTGTGTCTTCATAATTTTCGATAATACATTACCGGTAACGCTTACATCGTTTAATGTCTTTAAATTGATTGAATAGTCATTCATTATTTGTGTTAATATTAACTCAGTTAATCAATAAATCCAGAATGCTTTTAAATAATGTTTAGTAGACGAGTGAATTTTTAATGAAGTATTCTCATAACTTGTGTTTTCTACGGGTGTGACTTTAGTTCTGACCTACGATGAATCCAATAGAGACGATCTCATTGATGCCTCAAAAGCCCTGGCTGATCTTCAGAAGATGCCACACGTTGGCTTGGTACCAGCCACCAAAACTGTCGACGATGAACATAAGGAAGAGGCGCCACGAGGTACCCTGCTCTGCTTACTTTATACTTCAAATATACTTATAAAGGTTTTCATGTGTTATTTTGTAAATGTTTAAGTTCTATAAGATTATTGAAACACTATTATAAAAGTTGTATGTATCCGCTTAGTTCGAGAATTAAGTGAAGATGAGAAATCAACAGTATTAATGTCTGAAGACTTCATGCGATTCTTCAACCGCACGGCTCGTCTAGTCGAGCGGGCCATCTACGAGCCAGTCGGCCTCTTTACTGATTATTCTGGAGCTGACGGAGATGAGGAAAGGCGGTGGGTTACACTCAACTTTATTATATTATTCAGTCACCTTATACATATGTTTTTAATATATTACTTGTGTTTATTTTTAGTAGTATATTTGAGTTATTTATTTATTTGAGTAGTGTATTTTATCGATTGTCATTTTTGACTAGTATCATATGTTTCGTCATATGTATTGATAACTAACAGAGAACAGCAGAAGCATGAACTCCTCAAAGCTAATCGTGATTTCTTCGAGGACCGATGGTCTCGCTATCGCACCGTGACCTGCATGGATTGGTCGACCACGTTTCCCGAGCTACTGGTCGCTTCCTACAACTCCAACGAGGAGTCTCCCCATGAGCCCGACGGTGTCTGTCTCGTGTGGAACATCAAGTATAAGAAACCAACTCCGGAGTATATCTTCCACTGCCAGTCGCCGGTCATGTCCACAACCTTCGCCAAGTTCCATCCCAATCTTGTGATTGGCGGGACCTACTCGGGCCAGATCGTATTGTGGGACAGCAGGTCTGTACACCCCCTATTTTGGACCTGGAGCAGAGTCCTGATATCTAAACCGTCGCATTCCTGAATGTCTAGAAGCAACAAGCGAACCCCCGTACAGCGCACTCCCCTTTCCGCGGCCGCGCACACCCACCCCGTGTACTCGGTGACCGTGGCGGGCACACAGAACGCTCACAACCTCCTCTCTCTCTCCTCCGATGGGAAGCTCTGTGCCTGGAGTCTGGACATGTTGGCCCAGCCACAGGAGAGCATGGAGCTGCAGCACAAGCAGGCCAAAGCGGTAGCCGCCACCAGCTTCTCCTTCTTCGCTAATGACGTCAACAACTTTGTCGTCGGCTCGGAAGAGGGCATAGTCTTCACTGGATCCAGGCATGGCAGGTATGTGGACGCTGTAGCTAATAAGCAGAGGTCACTCAGATATAACCGATTTTTCATCATATTAATTAATTGATTTATTGATTATTATATTTCTATTAGAATTTTATTGTTAACATTGATTTTTTACCATTGTTATATTTCATATTTGTTATTTATTGATCTATTGATGTTAAAAATTTTATAATTGGACGATTTTTTTTTTAAATTTAAATATTTTATTAATTGTTGAACATTTTATATTTTCACTTTTCATTTGACTGTTGAAAAGGTTTTTAAAATAAGAAAGGCCTCCATTTGTTTTATTTATTAAACTTATAAACTTCGAGTCTGTGGTTTTTTATTTATTATATCCATTCACTGGATCCAGGCGTGGCAGGTATGTGGACGCTGTAGTTAAAAAACTGACGACTAGTTATAGTTTTGCAGAGAAGGTCACTCAGATATACCCGATTTGCGGACATCTAGAGTGCTCGTGTACTTATCAATGACCTGTTTTATCATGATCGAATTATTATCTCTCGCTGAAACCGGCACATGTTCAACAATGAACACGTCTTTCGATGTACATCATTTAAATCTGACACCTGTCTTTAAATGATTGGCTTTGAAATGGTTCCCTTGGTAGTCTGTTGAAGTGCATTATTACAATTGTTTAACTATCTGCGTGTCAGTTTCTATTTTTAGATTTCGCAAATAGAATTTGTATATTTTTATATCACATTGTTTTTTTCTTCATATTTTTAATACACGCATTTTCTGCGACTTTTATTAAAATCATTTTCAAAAAGAACTCTCTTCTCTCACACCTTTCGTTGAACCCTACAGCAAAGCTGGGATCAGTGAAGCCTTTGAGGGCCATCAAGGTCCAATCACAGGCCTGGATACACACACGCTAATGGGGCCTGTCGACTTCTCACAGCTCTTTCTCACTTCCTCCTTTGATTGGACAGTGAAGTTGTGGTCCGTACGTGACTCCAAGCCGGTCTATTCCTTCGAGGATAACTCTGAATATATCTATGACGTGGGCTGGTCCCCACTCCATCCCGCCATGTTTGCAACGGTGGACGGCGCTGGTAGACTGGATGTCTGGAATCTCAATGTAGACGCTGAGGTGAGCTTCTAATGTCTTTTCATGTAAATGGTCATCACTGTCGAGTAACTTTACTCATTTCAAAAGTCTATAAATAATTGTCTCAAATTCTTGTAAAATCAATAACTTTATAAAAATTGGTATCAGGTAAACTCCAGCCTAACCTAGGCCATAAATTTGACGAAAGAAACTGGTAAAAACTTGCAAACTGACGTAGATGAGAGGCGGTCTGTCATACTATATTGATATGTTCTTAGTTATAGACTAGGGTACCCCGAATGGGATTTTCAAGTTTATGATATTATGACGTGTGTTATCTATGTAACTATTGACTTACAACAATTTTACTTTCTTTCTTGATTTGTTCAACTTATAATAGGAATCTGAATTTAGATAATTGAATGTCTACCTATTGTTGAATGGTTGATGTGCGCAATTCATACATATCGCAGTCGGTGATTTTAAATTCTTGAGTATGACCTACATAAAGGTTTGGTCTAGGACGCTCCGGTAATTCTTAAGGTTATTGAATTGCTCACAGCTGAGACATCCATTTTTAGTAGTTGTCGGAATCTTAATCCATTGACTACTGTCGTGTGTGCTGTATTGTGTCGTGTATGTGCAGCTTGTGAGAGGCCTTTGTTCATTTGGTATATTGAATCTGAGTGTGTGTGAACAAAATTATGGTTTATTTTTCTCCGCATATTTTGTCTGTCATTTAGTGGGTGTAGTATGTAATCATTTTTTGATTTTGGTTTAGTGTAGGCAACGTTTGTATCTTATGGTCGTAAATGTCAACAAAAGTTCATCTCGTATGATCATCATTTCACAGTTTTAGACCTATCTTCTGGACTATTTTGTTATATTGATGTTTGTCAACTTTACTTCAGGTTCCCACGGCTCGACTACAAATGGAGAATCAAGTGGCCCTCAATAAGTGTCGCTGGCACAGTTCTGGACTGCACATTGCTACCGGGGATGATTCTGGACGGATCCGATTGTTTGATCTCAACGAGGTAATCTCCAACACGCCCAAGTTTAACCACTCGTAATGTACCTTAACCCGCTTTCTCTCTCTCTCTCCAGCAAATGGCCACCCCACGCTCGGATGAGTGGTCTATGTTCGCGCATACAATCGGGGATCTTCGTAGCAACCATGCCGAACAGCACGATGAAGACTCTTCCAGCCATGCCTTACGTTGACACTATTTAGTGCTCCTCCACTCTCTTTGCTCTTCTATGTACTATATTAATACTGCGTTAGTAATGTTATGCTGCTAATATATCATAATTTTTAAATATGTAAAACTGTTACTTTAAAGTTGACCCGACCAAGTGTCTTATTTAAGAGTTTTGTCTCTTTTTTTTAATCAAAATGTGTAATAGCTTTTAGTTATTTATTACTACACAATTTGAAGAAGAAGGGTTTGCTGTTTCAAGACTTGCAATCGTGTTTTGTCCACATGCATTTTTCATCATTTAGCTAACTTAAACTGCGCTGGACAAACATGCCCAAAATGTTGGGATATAGTGTATGACGTCATGACTTAATGATTAGGACTGCATAATAATTCATTACACTATTCTTGTGTTTTCATAAACGCTTTGAAATGACTTTGAATAATGCTTATGATAGCACAATTATTCAGTCGGGAGGACAACCCCTATTTTACAATGGATTTACTACGTATATAAAAAATGTAGAATATATACTGTTGACTGCGTAAAAAGTTCAAATCATTTATCATGTGTTTTGAAGCAGTCAAATTATGATACGACATATTTCATAACGGGAGAAATTCAATTATCATTGTTTGCACTTTGAATTTTTCTTTGTAATCATTAATACTAATTTGGTGCTTTATAATACATAACTATATCCTTATTATGTCTTGCTTATTCTCAAACAGCCTATGTTATCCGTTAAAACCGGGTAAAATCGACCTAATATTATTCTAGTTTTCTGTTTTGATTACAAGAATTTTAACATATTATCAAGCCAATCATATTTTTATAGTACGAACTGTCTGAGTATCACGTAAATGGGACTTATAATAACTATAAATCCTTTAAAAGTATGGATCTCAGTTTACCTGTTTATAGTGTACGGTGTTATCTAAGAACTAGTTAATTGTTGAAATGGATTCCTGTGATTATTTGTTTTTTAATTAATTTTATGATGACGTCTTTCATATTATTTAATTGTCTCGTAGGATTGTCAAATGTTACATTGTTATACTAAATTTTGGACTTACGTTATTTCAAGTGCTACGTGTTTATATATAATAGACAAGCTTTATTTACGATATATATGGTAATGACGATAAAAATTCAATAAAGGAATTAACACTATTAAATAAAATGTTTCAATAATTGACAATCCGGCTAATCTAGAGATTATCATGCAAGCCCCGTAATAATAAGTATGCAAGCTATTATATGTTATTACTGTATGTGTCATTTGAAGGTCAACAACTGACGAAAACCCTCCTGGTAATAGATTCTGTTATATGCTTAAAATATAAAACAATAATTTGTTGTTTGTGGTAGGTGTATGTTTACCGGAAACTTTAGGAGCGGAATACAGTAGACAAAATGAGAGTGAAGCAACTCATATCATTTATTTTCATGATAGTTTGCTGTGTATTTCAAAATATTTTCGTTATGGAGTGTTGTACATCTACGATTACATTTCAAGTTTACGGTAAGTTTCTTAATAAAGAATTTTGACTAAGAGACTTTTATTAAAGCGTTATTTCCAAAGAACGATCACGTGACTAAAAATACCGTATACTGCTTTATAGATATTAATTATTTGAAATTTGCTAGAATATTAAAATGATTCTTTGAAAAAGTAAAAATTTATTTTTCCGTTTTAGTTTTTTAAATTCTAAACAACGATATGAAAGATCTTAAGATCTTAGTTCTTAATGAAAGATGGACGATTTTATATTTTTACTAATATACATTATTAGTATATGATGGATTCTGTCAATAATGAATTACATATTTTTAATAGATATTCTAAGAAACATGTTTTAATCAGCTATTGAGAATGTAGATTTTACTTAATTTATTCTTGCATTCGCATATCTCTATTAATAGTCAACTCGTAATCATAGGAAACTTTTTTTTCCAGACCACAAAGCCAGCTGGGATACCAATGTCTTTCGTAAAGATTATTCTAAACATCCTCGAGCTCTAAGGAAGATTTAATCGTATTTATCATTTATATTTTTTATGTGACACATTACGTTTTTCATACTTTAATTTGTATATCAATTTATTAAAGTACTATTCAGTTTTTACACATATCGCTCAAAAAAACTTATAAAAATATCAATGTTGTAAATAATATATTTTGCGCTTTTATTTGATATCAACAATAGTAAAATTTATTTTACAAATTATTTGATTTAATAAATGAATTACTATTTAAGTAGGTACATATCATGTATGTCTCTTAAACATCAACGTCAGACACTAATTTACGCATTATCAATGAGTCATTTTGTGAAATATACCAAAAAACTTAATAAATTCTGTCCCTTATCAATTGTGTTGTCCATTGAAAAGTTGAGTCAATTAATATGTAAAAGATCTAAAAGTACAAATTTTGATTATTTCAGTTATTATACTTGAAAAACTTATTTTTGAATGACGTAGATATTGTTGTTTAGATGTACATAATCGTCATTTCATAATTGTAAACCTTTATTTTTCCTATATCTAAGATTAGAAGTTTATTTTTCAGTGGACCTATAACTCTTTTTTACTCATTGTATGTAAATTATGATGCTCAGAGATTAATAAAATATTGTATTTTTTGACTTCACATGTTTTACCTTAAAAATAATAAAATTTATTAAAAAAAGTGAATTTATTCGGAATAAAATTAATTTACATTTGGTATTAAATTGACGAAGCAGTTTAGCAGTTCCGTGAGGCAGTTTAGATGTTCCATATTTCCAGTCTGAAAAATTATAATTGTTATTACAGCAGTATTAATTGAATAAATTTTTCGTGCTATACAAGATTAGAACACTACAATAATCAATAGAACGTGTTTCTAAACTTGTACCCTAGTTTCAACGTATGGACATCGGCAACAGAGTTGGTGCTTCCAAAAAAATGAAGCAATCAATATTCGATCTTTGATGGTCAACAAATAATACTACGCAGTTGAATTATTTAAAGAACTGTTAAAGTTTGCGCACTGTATTTTATTGTTGATTACGCGCGTACCTATTTTGAAGTCACGGATCAAATATTTTATTGACTGAAACTATTAAACTGAAAGCTAGCTTTAACACTACCAACAATGTGAATATTCTGATGCCTGTATACAGATGGAGAAAACAGCTGTTTACTCATTTTGAATTTAGACATCTATATTAAAAGTCAAAAAATAAAATATGAAAACTATATTAGCACAAAGAAAAACAGATAAATACTGACGGATAATATTTATCAATAAAAATACAGATGATGTAATAAGTCAAAACAAAAATTATAAATATTCTAAGATCACAACATAGGCGCCAATTTTAGCTACCTTTTATATATATGAATAATCATATAATGGCATCTAAATAATTGGGGGGAAGAGAATAATTGATTAAACACTAGTTTGGTAAATAGAAATACAAAAACAACAGTTAAATAATTAATCAATTGAGTAGTCCGAGTTGTAGAAACATGATAGTGCATAGTATAGAGATCACCTAAAGTCAGAGTAGTTAGTAGAACTTTGTTAATCATATTCGACAGTTAAAATTCTTTTAGCAAAAAAAGTGTAATAAAACAAATTACAGATATTAGTTAGGTATACTAATCATAAATGCTAAAAGTGAAACAGAAAACAAATTGTCATAGATCTAAGAGAGAAGAGAGACAGGGACCAAAATAAACCAGGCCTTGAGTATATAAGGAGAAGTGAGAAGACAATATGTCTCTAGGTAAACAATAACTATAAGTAATTCCGTCAGTGAAATATATAAATAAAGATAGTGTCTAGTTACAGAACACCCAGCAACACCTACGCAATACACATCACCAACGAAAACTGATATCCATTTACTTGGACATCTTTCCTCGGGTGGAACGCTGTACAGCATTGGACATCATGGCACCTCGATGCAGCTGCTTCACAATCTTTGGCTTAGCCAGCCGGGCATTCATTCGGGCCATCGATGCTCGGGACTTACCATAGGGACTCGCCAAGTCAGTAGAATGCAGAGACTTGTTGCGACTGTGCATAACAA
The DNA here is from genome assembly GCA_034780395.1 of Vannuccia rotundouncinata. Classification (NCBI taxonomy): domain Eukaryota; kingdom Metazoa; phylum Platyhelminthes; order Proseriata; family Coelogynoporidae; genus Vannuccia; species Vannuccia rotundouncinata. The sequence goes on along the minus strand of JAUZNC010007862.1, from coordinate 16,113 downwards.
GTGAGTTTCTCTGACTGGGACAGGCAACTACAGGTGCAGATGGGGTAGTGTCGCCTGCCTGGTCCACCGAAACAACAGATGAAGGCATCGTAATGGAGACATCTTCAGCCAGGGATGAGGAGATGTCAGTTGGAAGAGGCAGTTCAGGTGTTTCAGTGTTTGTAGGACTCTCAGGGAGTGGTGGCAAATTGTCTTCATTTAAGTCTTCCTCTTCAAGATGGTCGTCAACAAAAGACCAATCTGATGCTGAAAATATTAAATTATATTGTTTGATATTTTGTTCTTTGAAAATAAGAATTAGAGGAGAAAACATGATTTTCAATTGTATACACAGAATTCTGATTTGAATTTATGAGAATAAAAAGTGATGAAATTTATAAAAATTCATTAAATGACCATACTCAGTATAATCCTGTTATAATGGTTTGAGATATAATGTACACTTGGCAATAACAATATTTTTTACATAGTCCTTGCAAAAATCCTATTTAAATACATATAATGATCCCTTGGATAAAAATTACTTTTTTGATGGTCCCTTGAAGGAACATTATAGTGAGATTATATTTGAAGTATGTAATGAAGATATAAAATCAATATAAATTACCAATACTGCTGGAGTCTTCCTTGTTTTTTATGTTGTTATGAATAATCTCCCAACCTTCTGCATCAGGAAAACTGGAAAGAAAAATGTATATAATTATATAATACTGTTTGTCTATTTTTCTATATGTGTATACTTAATAAAAAAAAAATTTCATGATTAAAATGATTCAAAATCAAAAAAATATGAATAAAAATTAATTAAAATATATCTGAAAATATCCTTTTAATAAAATTGTTAATTATTCAAATAATAAAAAAATATATAATTTACTAAGCATAATTATTTATCTATAAAAAATTTAAGAATCTTAATATGGGTGCCCATTTTATGAATCAATTAATGTCTTAAGATTATGAAGATCTTCAAAATACACAAAACAAATATTTTGATATGTCATTAATAATTGAAGAAAACATTTAAATAATCCATGATTTTCTATCTGATTCATCTTTTAGTCAATAAAGCCTATTTATGTATAATATGAAGGTCCACTTATAACATATAATTTTTTGGTCCTGTTTTGTTTGTATGTAAATTGCATTGTAAAAAGTTTGTTTATTAAATAGAAATTAACATGTATACAACTTAATAAGCAGTTATTAACTTATTTTGACATCATATCAATTCACCAGGATAGTTCATTTTGATTTGTTAATAATTTTAAACAATAAATTTGTTGTACTTCATGAAATACCAGCTACTGATATTAAAATATTAACAAATACCATACTCAATATTCTACTGTGGCTCAATTTACAAATATAGTTGTCATAAAAATGAGAAAGTATACTAGCTGAAATCATTAGAGAGTTCTGAAGTTTAAAATATTTCACCAAAATTATGAATTTTCTGTACCACCAGATGGACTGTTCATGCTTCAACAATCAATGCTGTTATCCTGAATTACAATACATTGCTTAAACTCTGGAAATAATATCTGGAAGCAATTAAAGATGGTGAAATGAGTGATAAAAATATTGTGGGGATGCAATCCAAAATGCACTATTTAAAGTTCTTTTTCAGTCTACATCTCTTTAAAATGTTATTCTGCTGCTGTACAATAACCTTAGCAAGCCAGCAACATATCAGCAGCTCAATGTCAATAAATTTGGAAGACTGAGTGATGACTTTTGAGAACATATGAAATTTAGAACACTATTCTGGAAAAAAATTATCAGCAAAGCCTTTAAAAACAATATATATCAACCTTGTCTACCCTGGCAGTAAAAGGCTCCAGTCTGTTTTCAAGTTGGCAAAGGGGCACTGTCATTCCCCACAACACCAAAAGATTTAAATAGGGGTTTTATTTTGAAGCCATCAATTCAATGATGCCCTGTATTAATTAATGGTAAAAATCAAACATAGTCTGATGGCTGCAACTGACTTCATTGCTCCTTTATTTCTGGTTTAACTTTAGATACTGAAGGTATCACTTAAATGGCAAAAGCTGACACTGAGTGATGTGCTATAAATCAAATCCATTCATTTATCCCTACCCAGAAAATGTTAATGTGAGAGATCATCAAACTAGCAGAAATGATCATTACAATACCAGCTACAAATGCAATGAGTGAGAGATCTTTCAGTTGTTTGCAACTTCTCAAAACTTATTTGTATATGTGTGATGATGAATATGAATTGGTGATTATTTGTAACTACATGTTATTTATATTTTGTTTAGCAATATGAAATATTCAAAATATTTTTAAATATATAATTGTATTTCATAATTTTTAAATAGATAGCAATTAATAGGCAGAATTGAAGTAAGATATTTTTGATGTGATTATAACATAACTATAATTTTTTTATATTTTAAAATTTGTTAGAAATATTAATAAATCTGCCCCCCAAATGAAAATTTCGAAACACCAGCCATGTAACATGTATATGACATTATTAATAAAGCTTGATACATAGTTTTACTTAAAATGAAAATATCATTCATTTTCATGGTATACACTATATAAGCAGATTTCACTATTAATTTTGATTAACTAAAACTAGTTTATAAAATTAATCTGTAACTTAATAAAATTATAAAATTGTCATATACAAAGCATACCTTGTTAATTTTTCAATCTATACATAAATACTTATAAAATACTTAAATTATACATTATATGTATTTTTTATTAGAAAATACAGGAACAGCAAAAACCTCTAGAAATACAGACTTACATGTTTTTATTGACATCATCCTGGTGCGTAATATCCATTCACTTATATAGTATTAAAATAAAAATATACTGAGATAGATACTCAGTAAGGAATATAATTGAATTTAGGAGTTAAATATTATTGTTTACAAAATGGTTCCCAGCTGGTATAAATATGAAAGAACCTTGAAACAGCTGATTGTTTTATTTGTGATATTTTAATTGGTTAAACGTATATAGGTGAAATAATAAAGTAAATTGACTTATCTAAACAAAGAGTTTATGCTCTAAATATTTTAAAGAAACAAAATATAATGTTATAATTCTATTAAGATATATTATTTATTTATATTATATCAATCATATATATTTATAAAATTCCTTTACTTTTGTTTATTACATTGACTCAGATTTAAATTGTCGAATAGCTTGTAATAATGTTAACTACATTTTGATTCTATTTAAATTATATCTAGTTGTTAATTTTAAATTGACTTTATTTTACTAGAATTTTCAAAACAATATTTTCAGTATATTAAAATAATCTACAAATATGCTAACAATATATAAGTGAATTGCAACACTTTTTTAAAAAATTGTTTATTTCATTTTTACAATTACATTTTGTTTAATGAATGGAGTACGGGCGCCATGTTATATAATTTACAAATATTATCTATCCAAGATATCTATCCAAGAACACAACCCACGCATTAGCCGAATTCTCCGACTTTGCATCCCGCAATTCCCTGTCCATTAACCCAGACAAAACTCAAGCAATGCTGATCACCAAACTCCACAAGAAACAGATTATCAAGTCAGCTTAATCTGACCCTAGGATCGGTAGGGCTGTCTCCATTCACAAAACCATCAAACTCCTAGGGGTTACATTCAACGAAGACCTCAAATGGAGCGATCACATCACAACGATATCCAAGAAATCTCGATCCAGAATCAACATGTTTCGGCGATATTCTCGCTATATTTGGACAATTCAACCCACAAAACCCTCATCTCTGCTCTAGTCTTTCCTCTGTGTGACTACTGCGACGCTCTCTGGGCTGACGCTCCGACGACCTCATTGAACCTTCTTAACAGTGGACTCCACTACGCAGCACGCACAGTCTGCTGTGCGCTCCCCCCCCCTGACATCGACTGCGCCTCTCCTTCATCAGCTTCGGGGGTCAACCCTGGAGGATCGCAGAGATCTCCACCGTAAAGAGCTCGCCAGAAGGATAGCCAAATCCAGAGACCCCCAGATTCTGGCTGCGCATATTCTACCTTGCCGCTCATCTGGCTTCAGAACGCGATCAATATCAAGGCAACTTCGCTTGGTGGGGACCCCATGTTGACCTCCTAACTAGTCTGACATTTTTAGCTTAATTGCCTCGTCTTACACCTAACAGGCTTCTCTTGTTTGACCTGCTGACTCAATCTTTTCTCTTTATATATTTTAAACTTTGGGTGTACATATGCGCACAAATAGTTCATTACGCATGTATATGCGTAGTATGCATCATTTTCTCCTGTCCCCCTTTTTACCATTCAATTATGAATCACGGACTCGTTGGTAAAATAAATACAATTACCTACTCTGAATTTAGTTATTTTAAATTGAGTAAATTATACAAATGTGTTAATTGGTTTAATAGTATTGTAATCATTTTTCAATTATTATTCAGTTTAAATTATCTACGCATTCAGGGAATTTGAACATGTACCTAATTATATTTTTAACATATCGTACTAAATAGATTTTGAATAGTAAACAGAATATTGCAATATAAATTAATATGTTGTTATCTATTTTTAGTAACATGCCCACAACAAAAAAATTATTTACTTTTAAAAGAGGAGAGTATAGTGATACTATATTAAATTCTATTTATATAATTGACTACTTCTGTATAAATAAGTAACATACAATTAAATATAAAACAATAAATATATACAATTTGATTTAAAATTACAATCAAGCATAATAGATTAAATGCCAACAAAAATATTTACAAATCACATAATTTGAGAAACAGTTATTAAGATAAAACAAATTAATAAGTAGTAAAGTAAGTGCGAGCAACTCTCTTTAGCCCAGCTTCATTCAAAACTTTATATAGCAGTCCAAGTTGACAACGTTCTGGCCACTGTTCACGCCAATGCAAGAAAACTTGATACATACACTCTCGTGGATCCTTCATGTTCTCATGTTCAATAACATAAACATCATCTTCCGCAAGTTCTAAATCACGTGCCAAAGTCTTCCAAAACCGTGCCAAAGGATAGGACAATCGACACAATTCCTTATTAGTCAGCTCCCGCGTTGAATTAGCGAAAAGAGCATCTTGAGTCACGCCATCGCAAGCGACTTGTTGAGCATTTGGAAACAGTCTAGTGCCATGTTGCTGATCATTCGAAAGATATTCTTGAAGAGCTGAAGTGTTCCTCTTTACCAAACCAGCGTCGACTTCATCGAAAGTAGTCGAGGGAAGTGTAACCGTGTACCGACAGTGTCTTTTGTTGTGTCTTCTGTCCATGTCGGATGAATCCACATCTGTGACTTCTTCTGAGTCTCTCGTGCGCTTTAACGTATTATGATTGTATTCAATTGGAAGAAATACTGGTTTCTTTCTCTGTGTGTAGCGAGGATAACCACAGAGTTGGCGCCGTTTTTTAAAAACTCTTTTTCGGATTGGTTGAAACAGATTCGAGTTTGAAGAGCAATCTGTCGATAGATCGGCCAATCTGTGACTTCGTTTTCGGCTACAGCCTTAACAGGGAACGGAAAGAAAAAATTACAATTAAAATAATGACATAAAATACGAGGCAACTGATCGTTAAATTCAAATTGCGACGGTGTTTAAAGTATAAGCTTAAAATAGATCATTAAATTCAAATCGCGACGTTGTTTAAAGTAGCTTAAAATAGATCGTTAAATACAAATCATGACGTTGTTTAAAGTAGCTTAAAATAGATCGTTAAATTCAAATCACGACGTTGTTTAAAGTTATAGCTTAAAATAGATCGTTAAATTCAAATCACGACGTTGTTTAAAGTTATAGCTTAAAATAGATCGTTAAATTCAAATCGCGATGGTGTTTAAAGTTATAGCTTAAAATAGATCGTTAAATTCAAATCGCGATGGTGTTCAAGCATTGATATCGTAATTAGCTTCACTAGATTAGCAAACTATATACTGCGCTTTATACGTAAGACAGAATCCCATATATAAAAACGGGTAAATCAATATATAGCAAACGGATTGAATTAAATTGACCTAAATATACAATTCTCTAGAAAAACATACTATACTGTTATAAAGCATAATATACGACAATAAAGACTCATAATATGTATAAAATTAAATAAATTTAGATTTGTAAATATAAACATTGACCTATTTGGTCTACTTCATATAGCTCTATTTGCAAAATTATAGCCCGGACAAGATTTCACTATTTTGACTTTTTTCATTTCGGACAAAATTTAATTAAGGTTGCCGATCTAGATAAACATTATTACGATATCAATGGTTTAAAGTAGCTTAAAATAAGTTGACGGTGTAGACAATCAGCTAGTCGAATAATTGAATTAAATTGGTTATAATTGCAGCCTCAGACTTGTCTAAACAGATCATTTAACACTTCATTGAATCATTGACGTTATAAATACTTCTTAACAATTGATAAATGAACAAAAGTCTACCTTTTTATGGACGTGCATATAACAAAAGAAGACTATTTCATCAAAAGTTAATAGAGTAGACTATTTAACCGTCAGTTAATATCCAAGAGACAAAGATATATACGACAATAATTATAGTTTTGACACTTTTGTGTTCTTTCGATGAATTGAATATAATCCATGCGCAATAATGAAAATAAATCCGTTTCCAATTTCATGCACGCAGAATATAATCAAATAAATAAATAAAGCGAACTGAATGATGAATTTTTTGTTGTTGTTGGAAAATGAGAGTTTTATATAATCATTTTTGAATTTACAAAATTAATAAAAAGAACAATATGGTTGTACTTACCCAGTGAAACTTTATTAATACTATCCTCACAGGACCACGATTCCTCAGCCAATGTAGACGAGGAAGGTGGTGACACCAGAGCTGGGAGAAGACGTCTCCCAGAGGGACAAGCGAGACTTCTACGATATCCAGACCTGCGAAGAGCTTTGGTGAACTCCTCGAGGGAACCGCCTCTTATTTGAAACTTGAAAATCATTGCCTGGAGCGAATCTGAAGCTGAATTTAAGTGTCTCATCTCTTGTCGATTAAAGCCAAGCTGACGAAGTAGACGGCTCCAAACTCGGTCTTCGGTTGCATGATATTCTTCTATATTTGTGAAGATTGAATATGTTGATTATACAAGTTTTGATAAAACGATATATTCTTCTTTTAACACGCTAAATTGTCTATAATCTAAATTCGTCATGCAACATTAATTAATTATTGAAATAAATACATACTTTAATAGAAAATAAAAAGATTTTTAATGGGGCAACATTAATAAAACACGATTTAAAGTTAAAATTTATTAGAAATACATTAATTGGTGCAATTCCAATCATGATATAAGCGAGAAATAACTATAAAATCGTTGATTTCATTAATAAAAAGGTACTATGGCTGCAGATATGTTTCATCAAAAGCTAGCATCTAATCTTAACTCATAAAGTCTCCTTCCGATATTAAAAAGTAAACAAGCCAAGACAAGATAACAAATTATCCACACTTGAGCCTCAAACGACACAGACTAACTACCAGTCAGGGTGGAAACTATTTGTGCCTGGCCCATAACAAAGACTATTTACACTTCCTCTTGGCTAAAGGCCAACTGTGCCCGAATATCTAGCGCGCTCATCTCCATTGTTCTCTAATAAGTTATAACTGAAAGGCTTTATACTTAGAAGTTGGCCCTCTGCCAGCACCAAAAGAACACACCCGGTCGAACCATGGTTGTAAACTACTAAGTAGCAATTCGCTCACAGAGGATAATCTGTTTACAATGCGAAGAAGAGAAAATCTATAAAATGCAACTCCCACAAGTCTTCAGTCT
>JAUZNC010007851.1:0-33414 GCA_034780395.1 Vannuccia rotundouncinata | reverse complement strand
ATAATTTTATTGTAATTGTCTTTCAATATTATTTTATGTCCAATATATGTGGAACATCTTTCTCAAGAGACTAACAACTACTTCCATATTAGCGCTAACCCTTAGTAGAACTAGGGTACATTTATATTTATTTTAAAATATTTTTGGAACAAAACCGCTTCTCATTGTTTGATGTTCTGTTTTATCATATTGGAAACTTAAAGCTATCATAATATAATCATATTCTACAGACTAATCTAGTTTCACTGAATAACATTCTAAAAGAATTAAATACGGATTAATTATATTGGGATACAAACGTAATAGATGTGTAAGTATTTTATATTTTCTTTTGTTTGTTGATTCTCTCAAACTTCAGCAACGATCTCGGACGAGGTCTGGGCCACCGCGGTGACTTTTGCCTTCCTCGATGTTGAATGTGAGAATGCGCATTCAGAGTGGGAGCTATTGGCTGCAAAGTCACACATTTGGATGTCCGAACAACAGAAGGATCAGGAGAAAGACAGGGTGCTGGCCGCTGCCAAACGTCTTTTTCAGCCGACCGATTCTTGTTATTAACTCATGTGAAGCTGTATGCTTCAAACTATTCTTGATTTTGTATTCAGAAACTTTAATACACTTTTGCTTTCAGAAACTTTAATACACTTTTGCTTTCAGAAACTTTAATACACTTTTGTATTTATAAACTTTCATACACTTTTTGTATCCTTTCAGATTGGTTTTCACCATTTTAATTTCTATGAAATATGATATGATGGTACTTCAGTGATACTTTACGATTATGTTTTACAATTTATTTAGATAAAAATAAATATAATCTTACATTTGTTTATTCACCAATATTTAGATACTTTTCTATTATCCAGATATGCATATAAATCCATTATTTTATAATAATTTGTCAATTATGGTGGCTTTCTTTCAGTTATCTTTTTATATAATAAAATTAACAGAAAAAAATCTATTTTTATTTTTTGGAATCTTTATATTGAGTATAACATAATTTGTTAAATACCACTTCTCAATTAATTCGCATAATAATTTAGTGTTCTATTGTTATCTGACACGCTAATGTCCATATTATATTAAATAATCTGATACATATTTGTTTAGAATTCAAACATGTTTTTAGCTAATATTTATATTAATTGTTTGCAATAATTATCGACATTTATTATTTATAATCAAATTTATGAAATGTTGAAAAATAAATCTAATTTTTGGGGGTTTGGGGAAGTTGAAAATCAGTAGTCTTAGAAAAAAGTTAGTTAGTAATGTACTTTTTTCTATTAATCAAATATAAATTATAACTAGTACTAAGCTGATCATAGAAATGTGGTACATCTATATTAATACAACCATAGCAAAATGCATTTATATAATAAATATCATAAGATTTTATTGCTGTGTTAAATGGGATTTTGGATATAAACAAAAATAAAATTGACAGATTTATTTTTGTAAGCTTATCTAAAAATAATATTTTTATTGTATGTCATATAAAATTATTTATTTACAAAAGTCGAATTGAATTGTGTTTTCTTTATTTTTCAAAAGGAAATAGGCAAAAGTGAAATATAAAAAATAAATATATATTCGTAATAAAAACTGAAACAATTTAGATACATAGCATAATAAACACAAAAAAATAAGTAGCATAAAAATTCATGTTGGCAATAAATGACATGAAAAACCATTAAAAAATAAGTCAACAAATATACAGTATAAATATACAAATATATTTATAAAGTGTAATTCTTTATAAAAGGATAAAATGTACTTTGACTATTAAACAAGTTACGTAGAATTATAATTTACCGAAAATGTGCGCAAACAGCCACTTCAATTTTATAAATGGAACTAAACTATAATAAAAACATTATCAAAAATTGTAATAATAACATCCAATACTGAATACAACGAAGAACAAAATAGTAAATTCTTTGGAAACAAACATGTTGTGAGAAAAACATCCACACAAAATACGCCATTACATTTTAGCATTAAAAGTGAAAGAAAAGGAACGTTTCAAAAATGTATGAAGAAATGGATAACGGATCATTTTTATGTATAATTCACAAATGAAAATAATATCACAATAAAAACCAAACAGGTGTATTCTTTTATTCTTCTTCAATGGAATTGTCCAGCCATCTTTTTTCTGCAAAAGTAAGAATGCCGAACATTAACATCAAAATATAAATAAAAGCAATACATTTATTTGGAAAATTTTCGGACATTACACTGAGGTCAAAGAAATTGGTTAATATGTCGTCGACAGAAAACTGTTCTGCATATACATAAAACACTTATAGTAAACAACCATTATCGGTATTCTAATGTGGTTATTCTTAAACAGAACAGATTCTTACGGCTGGAATTATTTGCTAGCTGAATTGTCCGCTTGGGTAGAGCAAGGATATCATCGGTAGAGTCGCTAGCTTCAGTTCCCGCACTGTTACACTCCCACAAACTCTCGCAAGTGGAGTCGTAGAAGCTTGAAACACCGACTTCTACCTCAAAGGGAACCTCCGGATAGCACAAGGAACACTGCCTAAACACACAGAAATAACAATTGCGGTTGAATTAAAATATCAACAGCAGTAACCACACAAACCGATTTCAAAAATCGAGAATATTAATAAGGTGATATGGAAACAAACATCGATCACTTTGATGACCTACTTAGAAACAGCTCCTGGGCCTCTTGGAAAACTAGCCTCGGCGTCCTTGGTGTAGGCTCGCATAGCTCCTCCGTGGTGTTGGTGACGAATTCGAGACCAGGCATGGTGGGATGGAGATAGAGACATTAACTGCCGAAGAATACGACGCAATTGTTATTATTACATGCTTATCAATAGAGGCACATAATCGAAATATACAATACGAATAATAAAAGTGAAATATAAACACTCACTGCTATAAACCAAATTATCAATTGTTAAATTAATTGTTTTTTGAATATAATTATAATAATGTATGATACCCAAAATAGAAATAAAAATTCTTATTGGGCGTTAATTGTATAAAAAAATCTACAATCGTCTAGATAGTAAATGTTAAAACATAATTACAGTACAAAAAACATTTATATTATAATCACATGAATAGGTTGAATGTTTTGGAATTTTTTTAGTAAAATATTATTTTGAGTTGTATACATTTAGAAATGCATTAGATTTTCTTAGATTTGTCCAAAATTAGAAGAGTTTTGTTATAATTTAAATTAGTGTTGTTATTGAATTGTTATATTTAATAATAATTTTATAATTAGATGGCCAATTACATATCCATCACATTTAATTTTAATGTATTTCATGACTAAGAAAAGCTAGATACATTAATTATAAGCATAAATCTTCTACTGGAACAATGAACAAGTTGAAGAAGGTTAGCCATAATCAGACCATGTGAATTATAAATATTTTAATTAATAACATCTTGCCTCTTCACAGCACATTTGACCAACGATTGCTCTATAGTTCATTCTTGCCCATAAATCTTCTTTTTGGCGCAAAAATTCAGGAATTTTTTCTCTCCAAAATGGACCAAGTGACCATGGAAATATCTCATACTTAAGATCTTCGTCATCTTCTTCCATGTCGTGAGACAGATAGCTGCAATGTTCAATCAAAAGATCACACAATATAATACTACCTTTTCTTTCATTATATACAAATTATATTTCAAATAGGAGCCTAAATAATCCGATAATTTAAAAAATATAATCTTAACATTGACTAAATTTTTCAGTATTAAAATAAGTAGTATCTTTTTTCTGTCTGAAATTTGAAGATTATCAGACGCAAATATATTTCTCTAGTGTCTGGAAATGAAATCTAATCACAAAAAAACACTTTTTTGTGTTAATAAAGCAGAGATCAATAATAATTGTATTTGATCAGTTGTAAAGTTTATGTGTAATTTTATTTAATTAATAGATTAATTGTAACTCTGTTTCATTAAATCGTCAGACAGTTAATTCTCAAACAAATAGAAATAATAAAATATATAGTTGTAATTAAATATAAGATTACTTACAGACACAAAAAAAAGTTTTTTCGCGTGTAGTCCCTCAACTCAAAATTGCAACGTTTAAAATAAGCAAATACCATCGCAATTAGATACTAAAATGAAATAATAAAGAATCCATTCAAAGTTTGAAATATTTTGTTATAGGCAAAAAAATTGTAAATGCTTACCCTGTCGGCAAATTTTCTACATTCATCTCGTTCAAGAAATTTTTGGACAATACTATCATCATCTATAAACAATAAAGAAATAATTGTACATTTAAAAACTGCATAAAATAACTACCTATTATATTCACTCACCGAGAAGTTTGAAAAAATGTTGTATTTCCTTTCCCTTAACCACATAAGACGAGCGCATATTTCGTTCTAAAATATTTCTTGGTGGAGCTCGATTGCCATTAGTTATAAAAAGAGGACTTTTAGGAGGTAGTTGTGAAGATCTACGGACAAATTTAAACCGTTTGGGTGTAACGGATGGAGTAATTCTCAGATTAGAACGCTTTCGTTTCTCAATGACAAGAAGATCTTCTTCGGAAGATGAAATTGTATTCCCAGTAATTGGAGATAAATCTTCAAACCATTTCAGAGTAGCGTCCATTTTAAGCAATTATTATTAAATCTCAAATGGTCGCAAACTTTCACAAATTAATTTAAAGTATCAGTTTATGTGAAATACACTCTAACAATTGATAATTCTGGAACAAATAGAAATTCGGTTGTAACTGATAATAAATAATTGAATTAAGTTCAATAAAAATTAATATCTTGAAGTATATTCAGAAATTCACATATTAAGATTTTACCTTTTATATGTTTTAGTGAATTTTGACAATAAAAAATATATACTGGAAATATTGAATTTCGTAATCTATTACTAAAATCACAAATAGCCCTTTACATCGAGCAGATTATTAATGATAGTCGACTACTTAATTGACTATGGCATAGAATCAATGTTTAAAAATTCCAAATCATGCCTTTTTATTTGGTGTGCATTGTTTGACTATTCACTTTGTCAACAGAGGGTTCCCACAAAATAAGAACATTTCCCCAGGATTTTCCAGGTATTTTCAAGATGTGAGAATGAAATTACAAGTATACATTTGCGAAGCATGTAACAAAATTGAAGGTGGTAACAAAACATTATTTTAATAGATATAAATGGTACAATGTACATATATATTTATACAACTTATGTAGCTACTTAATAATGTGTATGCTAGTATATCAATACAGTTAAGTCATTGTGTAAGTTGCAGTAGTAAGGCTGCAAAATATTGTCGAAATGTATTAGATTTGACAACATATGCTTAAGTTGTTGTTTGGACGTTTCAGCCATGAGTGTCAACTCATCAGCCTCCTTGAACAAGTACTTGAAAACCTTCTTCAAAGTATCCAAGTTCGTACTCGACATTGCCACTTATTCCTCCTTGGTTTTCCGTAGTACCTCTCTGTTCTGTGCCCACTTTTTCCCCACCAAGAAATCAGGGCCAGCAACCTTGGATATTCCACCAACCAGAATAAAAGAGATCAGGTTTTCTGTAACAAACTCTTTGTTGACGAAAATTCTCATTTCACCCATTCCATCCATGGGACATAACCAGAGCAATCTGCACGAGCTCCCAACCCATAGTTTGTTAAACGGATCCAGAAGTCAATGTGCCTGTTTGTCTTTCTGTTGAACCATTCAGTGGCTTTCAATGTAATCGGTCTAATTTTGCCGAAATATCGAGTCAAGATAGCACTGCAATCATATCTGCCTCTGGTATATATTTCTTGGAAAGGAATTGGGACATCAACTTCGCCAGGTCAACATCTAGGAAATGGTTGTCAAAAATAAAGTATTGAAAGCTTTGGGACAATGAATATACTACAGGAGACTTTTCTAAAAGTTTGTTCATCAGTGCAACAATCATTTCTAAAAAATGCATTCTTAAATTGGACCACCAGCCACTCTCTTGGCTTGGTTTACTTCAGGGCCTTCTGTTCAGCAAATCCAAACCTGCCAACTTATCAGCGTCCCATAATCGAAAATGGATATCCATTTGTTTAGACTGCATCGAATCATTCAGACTTTCATCAAACAACACAACCTACTGCTTCGGTGTCTTGACAAGAGTTACTTGAATAATGGAGCAAGACCAAACACTACACACAGTGTACCTTATATACTATAATAAAAGAATATCTGCATAAATTGTTACTACAACCGAAAAGAAAGAGGGGGTGAATAATACAGCAAAAAGTCAACATTTTCAGTATTTTCCCTGATCTGTAATACACAATTTATATTTGCCAGACAATAACATGATTGGAATTCTCAATTCAAATTTCCATGATTTTTCAAAGGTTTTAATGCTTATGGAATAATAACATGGAATTTTCTATCGACATTTTATTAGTAACTAAAAGTTGATATTTACTATAAATTTCCAATCTCATTAAAAATAATACAATTATTCAATCATTAACATTTTGAGAATAGTAAACATTTATATAAACATTTATTGAATAAACTTTTCCTGGTACATTTTTCACATCAAATATGTTTATATAGTTTTTACACTTATATGTACAATGGTTATAAAAAAACAAATAATATATATTTATTGTGAAATATTATTAATATTAGGTAAGAAGTGCATTTTTGGTGAATTAATTAGAAATAAAGATGAAATTTAATCTTGTTTACAATTTTGCAATCTATTACTTTTTATCATGTTTAAGTGTTCCATGCATTTTATGGATCTATAAAACAAGTATTTATATAAAGATAGTGAAGCACATTTGATGGATTAATAAAACGAGAGGCATTTAAATAGGGGGTGGAGGAAAAATTCCTTGCCGTATAAGTTAGTGTCAAGCAACGTTAAGAATATGATATAACCACCTACCCATCCCACCTTAGCATCTTCATCCCAATCAAACAATAGGATGCATGATTTTTTATCAAAATCCATAAACAAAATTTTTTGCAAATGATCTAATAGTTATCTATTTAATATCTATTTTTGACAACCTTGCTTATTATATACCTTATTTAAAGAATTCCATAATAACTTAAATTAAATATTATTAATACAGCTTGTTTATCATCAAGTGTTACCTACTATTAAATATGGTATGGTTTCTAAAAGTATATTTTACATCTGCATCCAAATATTTTGCTTTTGTGTTCTATCTTTACTGATAGTTTTATAAATTTAGTTTCATAATATACTGTGAAAATGGTAAACATTCGAATTTTATTTTAGATTTTAAAGGAAAGTATCGTTTTTCAATGTAATCTGCTGTTAGCATTACAGAAAGACCCACCCACCCTAAACATCACTCGATGCTAACTTATATGACAAGGAATTTTCCCTCCACCCCTAAATTAAATTTCTTTTTGTGGTTTGGTTTAACCTGATAATATTATTGATGTTTAGTGTATAAAAAATATATTATATAACATAAGTAAATACTATAAATAATTGCTTCATAAAACATGAGATATAATTAGATGTATAATCTGTTCTAGGGTTAGGGGCCATCCATAAAGTAAGTATGCCCTGTTTTTGACAATTTTTTTACCCCTCCCTCCCTAGTTGTATGCCTCTGTATGCTTTGTGGTTAACCCTACCTCCCTGTACAAGCAAGAGCTCAAATAAATTTCAACTTCCTAAAAATAATACAGAAAAACATTGATCTGAATACAAAAAAAATTTTGGAAGTTGAAATACATTGTAATTATATATAAATATGTAAAACAATGAAATTCTTTATATAAACAGTGTGTATATAAACATAAACTTATATTTTTATAAATTTATAAACAGTGTCTATGAAAGAAGCATGCTATCTATTATACCAACCTCATGTATTTTTTCTATGGAAATTACATACTTAAGATTTTATAAATAAAAATAAACTCTGAATGCACAAAATCTTTGAGCTTGGTAAGAAATGCCATAGAAAAAAGTTCTGATTTCCTTAACATATATCATATGATAATTACTAGTAAATAGAGTTTTCCAGCTATATCTAATTAACTTAATTCAATCTAATTATGCATGTAATAATTATAAACAATAAACTAATAATTCCAAAAAATGTACAGCATCTTACAGGAAATGTAATTTGTGCATTCAAAGTACAAAGATATATTACTTTTAAAAAATGATTTGGGTTTGCATATTGGGTTGAATAGGCAATCTAAACTATCTGTCAAAAATTGGTTGGATAAATATTCTTGACTCAATTGCAAATTTGTTGGGTGAATATCATCTGAAAATTTAAATTTTGGAAGTGACTATGACATTGTCTATTTATATTATTATAGTGCTGTAACAATAATTATTTGGCGCCAAACATTGTACTTAGTAAATAGCATTCTTTGCTATGAGAATAAATATATCTTTCGTTATATGAAAACCAAATTATTTTCATATTATGTTCAAAAGAATTTAAGATTTTATTGTTTTAAAAATTTCTAATCTAGTATTTTAAATTTCCGCCATAATGACGCCATTTTACTAATATTAATTTATTTAAAAAAACATTTTTATAAATATTAAATTTAACATAATATAATTTTGAGAATATATACCTCGCCGTTTAGCTGTATTTTCTAAGAAATATTGACAGTATAATTTAGAATAAATGCGATCAAGATTATACAGTAACGTATCCAAGGGGGGGGGGAGCTACTAGACAAGAAAGGTTGATGCTCGTCTGTGTAAATAACAATTTATTTCAAAAACACAAAATACTACAATTTTGAATTGATTCAGCAGCCGTATGCACGCAAAAGTCTAAATTTGTAGAATTCTAATCAGTAGGACTCTACAAGTCTAAACTACTGTTAGTCAAGAATGGTCTAATCTAATAGATGGTATGCTAAAATAAAATACAAATCTAACTATAGAACTCTATATGTAGAACTCTAGACTTCTAAATTGCTATAATTAGTAACACAGGTCATTTTATTTATTACAAGGACTTTTATTGGTGGAAACTCAATTATCTAATTAACTATTTTTAGGTATGGGATGTTATCATATTGTTATCACGCGGGTTTTGGCGACAAGCCAAAATTACATAATATACTTTTTTCTACAGACCGTTCCGTAAAGAAAATGTTAATTAAATAATTATGTCTATTCCACAATCAAAATCCAATCGACTACCTAATTGAATTAATAGTAAAAAATTTAGATGTGATAAAAAGCAAGAGTCCGAAGCCCGCAGCTGCAGCATCACGAGAGTGGATATGGAGCGAAATTACAGGGATGGCAAATTCTGAAAATGGAGATACTTCGTTGACTATCGAGCAGGCCAAAAAAACATTGGCAATATATAAACAGTCAAAGGCTAAAGCGAACCATCAGGAGGATCAAACACAGGTTTGTAACGTCGGTTAATGTTAACATTTACAAAATCTGCCATTTTCATGAGACCAGAATATTAATATATATATAAACACAATTTAGACAGCTCCGGGCAATCTACATTATATCATCTAAAAGCTAGTTAAATAACTAGCTGCTCAATTTACTCAGTATTGCTGGGCGCAAATAAAAATCTAATTTCCGTATGCACCAATAATTCGCATACGGAAATTAGATTTTTATTTGCGCCCAGCGATACTGAGTGAATTGAGCATCCATGACAAAGAAACGGAATGTGGCCTGCATATCGATTTCAAGATGTCTAATCTAATCGTATAACTCTAAAGTCTAGACCTCTATATTTACCTGCATGTGGAAGTCTAGAACTCTAATTAGACTTCTTCCGATTTCTGCAGAACTTTAAAAAATATGTAGAGTTCTACTAATCTAATTTTGCGTGCCTACGGCTGCTGGTACCCGCTAAGAACCCAGGGAATTAGGGGGACGTTGACAAAATTACTAATTTGATTATTCAAGCGAGAAAATAACTTGCTTGATATAAAATCTTCAGATAACAATTTAATTGTCTAAAATCCGTTTCATATTGAAAATCATCGATTTGTATTGGTCCTGCAGGCTGTCTGGTGGTCCTGAACCATCAGTACCTGTGTTTCGAAACTTTAAATTTTGAAAAAAATAATAATTCGTAGATTTTTTTAATGTCTTTAAAATATCATTCAAAGAAATAACTTCTATTTCTTACATTTAAATTTCTTTCAAATAAATACTTAATCAAATCTTTCATTCTCTCTGAAATATATATTTTCTAATTTTTTCAATCGTTTTCTGTTTACCTCACACAATATTTCGAAATTCTATGTTCTATTATTGTTTTTATACTTATTGTTTGTGATATATATTGCTAAATTATATATAAAGAAAACACTTCATTATTTATGTAAGTAGGTATATAGTATCTGACCTCTTTTTAAGAGTTCCAAATCGCTATTATTCCTAAAGTGTTTACAGCTGTTATATGTATATCCACAATATAGGTATTATTCAATATCAGGCACATTTGCGCTACAAACTAGGTATTAGAGTGTAACCTAATAGAAAACTAAATTCAAATATCATTATCAAAAAAGAACAAATATTTATTTAAAATAATTACACACATATTAATTGTATAATCCCTAAGTTACATTTTATAGTGGTTTCTCGACATAATTTAAATCAATACAAATAATTAAAAACTGAATAATTTTGGAATACGAAAATAAATGTACTCTAAATTCATGTGCAAACTCATGTACAGTATTATCATATACAAAAAGTGTACACCCAATTTAAGAAAAATATCCAAAAATTCAAAATCTACTTTTATTCCAACCCAAATAATCACATAGTTGCTCTATCACTTCGCACTATCTCCCCCCTCCAGAATTCGCTTCTTTGAATTGGTGGATGTCTGCAGTAGACGTGCAAATGTCTGAGCCACAATTAGAGGAAAAACGAGCGTTATCTCGGCGAAGAGTTTCACAGGGTTGGCCTCCCTTCGTATCTTGCCCCAGCTGATAGCTTCATCTGGGGCGGCACCAGAGTCACTACCGTCGTACTCGCTACCCGTATTCACGAACACACTGAAGTCGGCACCGTTCCGCTGCCATGAAATAGATTGTGAAAAAAGCCATTCATAATATTATACAAAAGTGTAGTCATTAATATAAAAATACTAACCATTAGATTTGCATTACACGTGTGGTGTTTTATTATCCCTCCTCCCAGGATAATCATTCCAGTTTTCTTGGCATATACAGCTTGTAGGTTAATGAGCCTTACGTCTAGAAATAAAAGCACAATTAAAAACAAAATACTCCGGTTAATTATGCGAATGAATCAGGTGGTGAATTAAGTAGGATATACGGTTGTATAATCATAGATATGTTATATGGATTAATCTCAATAGTATGAGTGAAATAATTTAATTTTGACTGGTCCGAAAAGAAATTAAACGAATCCTCTCTAAATAGAACGAAAAAATAATAGATACAATGAACACATAAATATCAGCGGCAAATTAAATAGAAATAAAGTAAAGTAAAATAAAAATACCCTCTTCGTATAAAATGAACGCTAAAATATGTTTTAAATAATTACAAGACGTTGTATACAATGTAAAAGGCATACATACCTTCAATAACGTCAAGACGGAGACCAGGATTTTTGAAGGAATGAAAATAGAGAACATCTCCAATAGCACCATCGGTTAGACCGGGACAGAAAACTGGAATATTGTTCTGTTATTACCGAGATAAAACACATTGAAAATAAAAGAAATTAAACAGTTAATGAAATGTAGCTTTTATCGAAGGGTTTTGTCTGATTTTTATGAATGATCATAAAATTTTTAGTATAGAAAATTGAATAATTCAATAATCCAAAAAATTATCAAGAATTTTTTTCATAAAAATGGGACTTATATCCATATTTAATTAAATCCAAATAAAATCACACGCATACGTACCTTATAACACCAATAATAAACAGATTCTGGATTATTGATCTCCTTTCCCAGCCGATGGATAAGTTTAGATGGTGTCCAATTGATACCCTGAAATATTTTTATAAAGATAATTCTCATCAACTAAATAAATCTGAATAAACATTTATATTTTACTTAAAATAAGGCGATATTCTACTCAACCAAAAAACAACACAATATTTGTAATGTAGTGAATGAAACAAAAAACGACGTGAACTGACCATTGTATTTTGCTCGATCAACATAACATCCAGAATAGGCATGAGCCAAGCTTCAAAATCACAATAGTTGGAGTTGGGTGCAAGAAGATTTCCAATTCTGTTGATTCCCTGACCACGAAGTTCTGCACCTTTCCACCGATGAAAATCCCCAATGAAGCAGGAAGACATACACTTAATAAAGTCTTCTTCTACCCCACCTGCTGACGTCACCATTACGTCAATCTAATACGTAAATAAAACGTTTCATAAATAAATCTTATTAATTGTTTCTATAATATGAATCTGTTATCGTCCAATTCAATTGGACAAATAAATGAATTCAAATTATTACAATTAGTATACATAAAAGCCAAATTCTAGATGTAATTTCAATTTCAACTTTTATTATAATCTGTATTTATCGGCCAACACAAAAATTGCATAGCTAGTCTACTCTACCACTTGAACCATTACGAATATAAAGACCAAATACATAGTTATATCGTCTGAATCTTGGTCAAGTGAGATGAACTTGCTGTGACAAATATTAATAAACTTGTCATGATGATTATTTATGAGTGGTGATTGCAAAAAGTTTTTGCATTTAATTTTGAATTATATAATTGAAAAAATTAATCATTCTATTTTTTAATCCAGCCAAATTGAATTAATTCAACAATGTATCTGCATTAAATACAAGTGTATTACAAAAAATGTGTTGGAGAATTTCCACCCTTCTATTTTTATTCCGATATTAAGCTTTTTTTAATTTCTGACTAAACTTATACAAGTAAATTTAGTTAAAAGAAAAATTAGAATACCTGGTTATGCTGTGCGAGATAACAAAGTGTCTCCCTTACACCGCTTGAAATCATGTTGGAAGTGTAGGCAAGGAATATTGTGCAATTGGTTCGGTCTCGACCAATAGGATTGAAGGCTGAAGTATTTCTTTCTTCAATGGGAAATAGTGGCTCATTCCGACATTCGATCTAGGGACGACATTAGGAGAGAAAATAAATAATTAAATAAAGGAAGTTAATACACAGTATAGTGATTGATAATGTATAATCATTCTTGTTATGTTATCAATGTTATTAATCATTGTTATGCAACAATAACATAAATAGTTTCTAATGAAAATGAGTTTTTCTACCAATCACCCTCAAATATTGGAACACGTACCATTTTTTTAATTTCATCAACTGCTGAAGCAAAATTTGTTGCTTGAAAACCAGTGGAAGCATAACTTAGCAGTAATTTATTGTAATCAATACCCTGATTAAAATCATAGCCCTTGACAACGGTAGAGACTCCTTCTGGAAGAGATTCTGATACTACTAATACAGCATCTTTTGATATTTGTGGAGCTTCCATTAGTGTAACTGAAAAATATAAATTAAATAAAACGCTAAATTTTATATAAATCCTCTAACAATACTGTATAAAACTATATTTAAATTAAATCAATAACTAAAACGTTGAGTTACAGAAATATAAAACATTCTACATGTGAAACTAAAGAGGATTCATTTATTTTACATTTCTAAATTAATATTTATATAGTATAAAAAACTTCTGGTTACTGGCTTCCATGAGTATACACCAGGGCCAACCTAGTGGGAAGCACTTGCCCCCCCCCCCCCACTGCTTAATTTCCGATTTTTGGTGCTCCTTCTATTTATGGCCCCTTAAAAATTCTGAAAAACCTTTCTGAAACATTTTGTAGTGATATAAATTCAATTTTGTTTTGGCACCTTTTTGTAAAATCTTGCCCCCACCGGAAAAAAGTCTAGGTATGGCCCTGCACACACTATATTTTGTATCACCATTTAAAACAATAGTATCATATTCCCATTTTATTAAAAGACTTTTCCAAGAATGAATGAGAAATTTCAGCACTTTCCTAAGTAGCAAAAACATGAGAAGGTATATTATGATTTAGACAGTAAATTTAAATACTACCCTAAAGCAACAAGCACAAAATGTTAATATCCCTCAAATATTAAAGGATTTGTTAAAATTTTCTCTGTATTTGGTTAAATTACTGAAATTTGGAATAAAAGTAATGATAGTTCTAGATAATAATGAACATTGTAAATTGCAAGACTTTCCTAAGACCATTTACTAACATTTCTAAATTCCAAGACTTTTCCATATGCTGGAATGAATTTTTGGATTTTCAAGACCCATATTAACCCTGGATAAATAATTTATGCAATTATGTATCAGTATTTGATATATATTACTCTTTGTGATCCACATACAGCAACTAATATGGCACTTACTTAGCAAAGAAGGACATTATCTAATAATATGATATATATTACTCTTTGTGATCCACATGCAGCAACTAATATGGCACTTACTTAGCAAAGAAGGACATTATCCAATAATATGCATTTTAAGAACCTTAAATATATATATTTAGCAGAAATCTGCAGAAAGTATTTTGATAGGGACTACTTAATACAGGGTAAGTACAGTTCCACCACTTCAAAATATATTGACTTCCAGAGAACTTGTAACCTGGAATCGCAGTATACTGATCCTGTCCTGTAGGAGAAAATTTGACCTCAAAGATATCTGTTAACTTCTTCATTGGAGACAATGACCTGTTCTGACCATAAAAGGATAGATTCAGGGATAAAAGTGATTGCTAATCAGAATTAGCAAGTGGAAATTTATTTTGCTGATATTGATCAAATTTCATCCAAAATAGCTTTAACATGATCTCCACAAAAGACCTCATTCAGATCCACAAGGCCCTTGGATGTTGCATCCACCATGCCCTTTGTATGCTGGATATTTTAGCCTGTTCCTATTCTTTTATAAATAAAATTCCTAAATGTACACTGGATATATCCTTCTTGGGCTACATGGAATACAGTGATGACACATAAGGCTCTTTTGATTGAGAAAGACAAATATATGATTAAAATTCAATTTTAAATTGAAAACAAAATCAATTGTGCAAAAAGTTCATTAACTATAAGTTATTTAAGAAAGTTGAGGATATTTTCTGTACCCTAAACCTACCTAAACCATGACATGAATAGGGTGAGCTGAAAGTATCAAGCAGGATAGTAAATTGCATTATAGTGTTTGCATAACTGGCCTATTCAAATAACAGTCCCAATTATATTGTATGTATAAAGGGGACTGATGCTATTGTGGGAGTCTATTCAATTCATGGTCCATATTCTATATTGTATATTTGAGATTGACACCATTGTGTGGGAGTGCCATTTTTTAATCAATGAGACCACTAAAGCCTTGCATCATAATTTATGTATTTAATATTGCAAATATTTACAGTTAAATACAGTCTACTACAGCTAATCTGAGTCTGGCCAATTGGAACTACCATCTAATCAGAACACAAATCAAATCCCCCCATTTTTGCCTATTGATATAATATAAAAAATGGCTATTAAATCAGAACAGCTCATCTATACTTTATAGTATCCAAGGTCCATCATTTGCAACTATATTGTATTGTTTCCCAAATCTAACATACATAATCTAACAACTTATAAGAACCATAAAAATCGTTTTTTGTCTAATCAGAACTCTGGCTAATCAGAACAAAATGTTGACATTTTACCTGTTCCAATTAGCCAAAGTAGACTGTATAACCAAAATATTATGCATTATAATAGCATGTACTCCAAACAAAAATACTGTAAATAAATGATGTATTCATTTGTTTGTTAACATGCATGCTTCCAGAGGAGGGGTCTAATGGTCAAACAAGGCCCTTATATAATTCTAGCACCCTTATTGAGAACTAATTTATACTATATAAAATGAGACATTTGAAGAGACCACAGCACAAAATTTGATTTTGAGGCTTAGAATGCAGGAGAATGCATCTTATGAAATATTTATCTATTTTTATGAATATTTTCTTGACCTTTTAATTTTTAGAAATGTCCTGAAATTTTTCATTTTATCTAGTTTAAATTCATTCCTAGGAAAGGAAACCCTCCTAGGTGCATATCAGACATATTTAGTTTGGATAAACAGGGCTCGAAATTTCTCAGATTATTATCATTTTTCAGATAAGCAAAAATATGCATAAATACACACACCCTCCCATCTCATCCTATCCAATCTAATATTTACATTATAATTTTATTGTTCATCATGCATACTTTATTTAACCCTAATTTAAAATCTGTGATAAGGAATAAAGATGGTAAATTTAATCCAGATTTAGAGTTTATTGCAACCATGTGGAGTGTTTATTATCAACTTAAAAATGAAGTCCCATAAAATGTTAGACATTATTTGTATTTTGCTTTTTGATTATCTGTTTTTTATGTTTTTGTGGTTGATTGAAATGTTAATGTAGTTATTCCCCAACTGTTATAAATGAACAGTTGGGGAATTATATTTTTGTATCTAAGTGTTTATAAGGTTCATGAACCATATATACAATTGGAGAAAAATGGGTAATTATGCAACTATATTTGTCTTATTTTGTGTATATGAACAAAAATGATGTTGGATAATTCACAATTTGTGATCCATAAGATCGTGTGTGTACCATTGAACAATTTTATTTCTATATAATTAGTTATCAACAACAATTATGTTTTAATAATATTTAGGCTGTACTTATTAATTACTTTTCAAATTATGCTTACACTAAAATCCTCCTTATAACTATAATAATATGTTAATTATTGCAACAAATGGTTAAAATCGTGACTTTATTTTTAGCGAACTGGAATAAATAAATATAACTTTAAACAATGAAAAAACATTTTTTCAATTAATAATAATTTTCTGTTAAAACAAGCGCGAATTCAGGGGGGGGGGGGCGACAACACCCTCTAGGAAAAAAATATTAGCACCCAAACGAAAAAGATTTTTGTCAAAATTGAAAATATTTATTTCCAAAATACTGTAGACTTCTGTAAGTTAGCTTCTTTTCTAATTGTAAAAGCAGAAGCGGTAAAAAATCGTTTCAGTACCCCTTCATAGTAGATTCCATAACTAGATCATGCTATAATAATTATGGTTATAGCCTGCTTAGTCAATAGTTTATTGATGAGTGCTGCAGAGCCAGACGCGATTCTATCATACCTATATGCTCTGTGGTTTTGTCCAACAATCAATGCACAGCTTGAGGTCAAATACTATAATTCAATTGTTTAATTGTTGGACAGTTAACAATCTGGTAGTTAATTCTTGCTACATTCTCATAAGTAGGTCAACAAATAAATGTTGCGCAGATTTATAGTTTTGCTTCTGTATTTACAACTATAATTTTTGAATTATAGTTGTAAAGAAAATGGTAATGACAATTAAATAATTATAATTTCTTTCAATTAAATCATAAACTAATAATTTTGATTTTATCGAATAAATGGTTTCTTTTCATAAATTTAAAGAGAATAAACCAAAGATATTGAATTAGTCCCTAATCAATATCTTTGGAATAAACACTGAAAATTTGCTTTATAAACCGAATTCAACTCTATTTCAATATGTTTTTTTAATATAGACACTCTAATTATCTAAATTATTATTTTATTATTATCTACTAAAAAAAAATATTTAAATTATTGGGGGGATCGCC
The DNA here is from genome assembly GCA_034780395.1 of Vannuccia rotundouncinata. Taxonomy (NCBI): domain Eukaryota; kingdom Metazoa; phylum Platyhelminthes; order Proseriata; family Coelogynoporidae; genus Vannuccia; species Vannuccia rotundouncinata. The sequence continues at coordinate 15,679 of JAUZNC010007851.1, read as the reverse complement.
TACCCTATAAAACATTTCTGAATCCGCGCTTGGTTAAAACCAGCAGTTTTATGACCTTCTAATCTCAGTCATGAATAGTTAGCTGGTGGTTAGATAGAGGATAATTTTATTTGTACATCGGGTTTGTCTATTAATGTGAACATAAACAAATTACTTGTTTTTCGGGTTATTTCAAAGAGGCTATAGTGCATGTATTGTTGATTTTAAAAAATAAAACTTAATTGAATGTGTATATATAATCAAAATAAGTTTAAAACTGATAATTAATCAAACAATATACCTATAAATAAAATTAAGATTTATCCACTACTTTTTACGAAATAAATAGTCCCAGTATTGTCATTTTCAAGTCACAGCAACTAACACTTAAAATTTTGCCAAGAATATGTAACGATCGATTCATTAATATTTTTTTACAACTATTTTAAAACCATTTTTTATAAAAAAAATACAAATTATCGATATCATGCGTATACACATTTCAATAGATATATTAAATAATAAATCGATTTAATATAGTCCAATTCGTGATTAATATTAGTTTTGAAGTTATGAAATTTAAAAATGTGATAATTTTTTATAGTATTAGAGTGCAATGTTACGGTAATTCAATACGGTTAATATAATATGATTGAAACTAATGTGACCCAGACGTAGCCCTTAACTAGCTAGTTACTTTATAGGTACAAAAACTGCGAATATATATAGCGACCAATCCTCGCCTAATGACTAAATTGAATTACTGAATACGAACACACTAGCATAATTTCATAAATTATTTATAAAAATTCATATTATCGAATACCCAAAATCAAGCATACACAGCGTATTATCTTCACATAAATCATGCAGCTTTAATGCGTTTTTTACATTATGAACCTTTTTAGATAATGCTATAGGTTTTAGCATAATGAAAAATTGAAGTTGGTTTGATGAAGTTGCAATGTTATTTGTAATTAAGTTTGTTTTTAAGATTGAATGGCTTTTTACATAAAAATGTGCATTTTCATCTATAACCCATGGTAAAAATATGTCCTATACCTACAAATTGGTTATTTCCTGAGCGAAGGAAAGTTAACCTTACTAGACATATAAATACGATATAGAAGAATTCCGAAGTATTATTAGTCTTTCTATCATTACGTTCTATAGTATAATTATTATTTTATTGGTATTTAATACGTTTGGACCCATAAGAGACAGTTACAAAACAATACTTTTGAAAATTAATATATTTTAATGTTCTTTAGTAAAACACAATATTGAAAATTTAAGTAAAATATATATAGTAAAATATAACCTGATTTAGAAGCCTCATTCTTCGGAGTAGACAGTCTTCGAAAAATAATTATAAGCATTAATAAACAAAAGATACCCCTGCACCTTCTAAATCTACAAGCCTTAAAGTAGTAAAAGTACTCGATATTGAGATATATTTAAAACACAACTTGTTAGATACAGAGGGTCACATTTAATAATAACAATTGAATAAGCCACACTAACTGAATATGCTAGCAGGCAAGTAAATTAAGTATTATTCATCGTTTTCAACGAATTTCATTGGTTTTCAATCTCCTATAAGCGAAACAAATAACTACATAACTACAAATAATTTAACTTGCAATATTTTTTATTCAGAGGTAATCAAGTTTTTTTTTAAATACAAAAAACGAAATCGCAAATAATGTCCTAGTAAGTTAAATGGATCGTGTATAGACAGGCAGCTAGCACCCTACAGCTATGTAGAACGAGGTACAAACATTTAATCCTCTTAAAATTGACACCTTTCAAAATGGACATCTGCCGGTGTTATGAGGGCAGGTTTAAACGTTACTTGATAGTAAATATATATAACAAAAAACGAATACAACTAATTACAGATACTTTTGTATATTGGTAAAAGTAAACCCTTTTTGGCGAAAAATCATTAAAATCCAATATTCAAAAGCATAAATCAAATTATGACACATTCATTTTTGTTATCATAAACAAAACTTTTAAGAACCTAATTATATCCTTTATTTTATAAGAAATTGACATTTCCTCGTAAAGCAATTTACTATATCGAAATATTACTAGTATAACAAATAAAATTAACACTGGCCGACCTCCATTTCGAACGATTTGACATTCTACAAATATAGATGTCAATGTTGGTCGTTTCTCATATCCGAAGGACTAAATGAAGACTGTAACTATAGTTGATTTTAGCACTTAGAGATATTCTAAAATTCCATTATTTAGTACCATTAAACGTTTTTTATCTAACTATTTTTGTAATATAGACATGACAGTGTCTTCAGCTTACATTAATTATACCTGACATATTGATTAGATAACTTATTTGAAATTCCAAATAAAAATTGTACTGAAAATAGTAATACATTTATATACAAGAAGCGCTTGCTGAGACGCAAAAACATACACCTCGCTAAATTAAAATAACACTTACATATCTTAAGTTTCCTTTTAATACACTTTGTGATGACACAACATTTGGAAGAAATTGTTACTCATGGCAAATACACTTTTAAAAACATTCTGTAAATTTTTTATTATATAATGACCGATTGAAATCACTGAATTTTATAAAAATCGAAATTCTACAAGTTTTCTGTCACTGTTATTCTCTAATAAATACATCTCAATTCAATTACCAACACATTTATTATTTTTCACAATGAACGCAAACAAATTAATCACAAAACAATAGATAATATAATTTTTATTAATGTCTACAACAATCACAAATTACTTCAAAACTATGTACACCACCCACAGATAGATAAAACATCACACTTACAGAAGCACTATTAATAGTATAGTAAATTAAACAAATCGCACAATATTAAATTACATACTTCAAGACGAAAAATTCCCCACAACAAAATCAGATTGTATGACATACTGAATACGAAGTTTTGAACCATCGCGCAAATCAACTCATAAAGGCAAACACACTTCTTTATTCTTGAGGACTGTACAGACTGAATTTACGATACTACTGATTTCTGGAACCGCGATTACCCTGAAAATTGAAGAACATAAATAAATCATAACATTTGAACCAAGTTAAAAATATATACATTTATCGAATCCGAGCAAATTGACTTTGAAGTGTTATGTTGGCAATACAGAGATAAAAAAGCTTAAACACTCCAATTCGATCTAGCAGTACTCAATAGTTAATATTTTATCAGAAATTTTCCCGACAAATTTTGAGCGCAAACGTATGCGATATATTTATAATTATGGATTTGTATTTATAAAAGACATTTTAAATTTTCCCTGACCACTTTTTTACCATCTGTAATTAATAAATAAAGATAGAGCCAAAAAAATATTTGACATATATGATTTCTCTTAATTGATAATCAAAATGTAGGTTTGATTTAAAAAAAAGTAAATAAGTAAACTAAAAAAATTGACCACCAAGCGTCAAATATAAATAGATATAAAGTACGTATTTAAAAAACTGGCGGAAGTGAAATATCCTTTGTATGTTTCAATCTTTTCTATAAGGTATATGATAAATATTATACCTAGATATACTAAAATAATTTGAACTAAGCAGACATAGAATCGAATAAAACATACACTATTGTATTTTTTATATACCTGATATTGATTGCCATAAGAACCATTAGATTGACCACCTCCATCAGAGAAACCAGCTTGCCCAGCAGCATTCATAATTGCAGCCACGACATTCGGATTATTTAGCATGTTGAGAGCAGCTAGTGCCGCCGTATTCTGCGACATATTGTCCCCACTTGGACCCATGGGCTGATTATTCCTTGACATACCACCTAGCGAATTTCCATTATTAAAGCGTTGATTTGATTGGCCACCGTAGCCACCATGTTGCTGGTCATTATAACCGGCTCCTTATAAGGATACAAAAAGTTAATCTGTAAAATGTAATATTTATATAAATATCAAAAAAACAATGCTATATTAATATTACTTTAGAATACTTATAAAATAAAACAATTATAAATCAAAATTCGTTTAGTAACACAAACAAAATAAAACAAACATATTAAAAAGAATAATTATTGTTTCAAATGTTTTTGAAGAATTTATACAAGACTTTATCATTATCCAAAACATATCAGACAATTTAATATGTAGTATTCGTTTTTCGGTTAACTAAATTATACATACCCCATTGCTGTGAAGGCTTGTGGAAATCACCTCTCATTCTCCCATCATTCTGGTTATAACCTCGAAAATTCTGGTTTCCTTTATTAAAACCACCACCACCATAATTATCTTGATGGCTAAGTTTTGGCACCGCAGTACTCACATTAAGCTTGACTTCGTCTATAAAATGCTCATCTTTCAAAAGTTCATGGACTGGAGCTAATTCATCAAAGGTAACGAAAGCAAACTTTCGAAACGGTTTTGGAACAAACACATCATTAATCTAAAAGTAAAAATATTAATATAGGTATCACAATGAATCAGAAGAACAGACATAATATTTTAACTAAAAAATACAAAAAAATTCAGGATATTAAATTGATTAAATATATTTATAAATAATTCACTGTCCCAAAATATTTATTAATCCTTTCCATTACAACTGTAACGGGTTGATAAAATAATATTTAGTTTCAAGATAATTTTTTAGAAGTCAGATAATACTAAAAAAAATATAAAGATATTCAATCAATCCATAATCTAATCTGAAACATTACTAACATATATATGTAATTCTAAAAGTAAATATGAAATTATAAATGTCTTTAATTACAATACTAGTTCAGTTCGGTATGTCCCATAAATTTAGGATTATATTTCATGAGTTCATATTAAAATATTATGAACAAACTCACAGTAATATGCTAATCTACTGGTGAAAAATTTAGCATGCAGTATACTATATTAGCTAAAATGCAATTGAAAGGGGATGTTGTAAAAAACTAACTGTTCGAACAATAATATTTACTAATTGTTAAAGGCAATCGATGAATCATTGAAACGAAAATCATATATCCGCACACACATTCATTACATCCCGTTCGAAAACCTATAATCGCTTTACGCTTCTATGGTACAAAAACAGCACATAATGAATGTCTTTGAAGAACTGTTTGATGTATAGAAATGAACTGTCAATGTGGTAATCACAAATGTCAATGAAGTCATAGCAAGCCAAGTAAATCACTACATCAGATTCCAAATAGTGAGGAAAAATTAGAGTTGTGAGCAGGCGTTTTAAAAATCGCTCATTTTCCAGGAATTATTGGTGTCGTTGATGGCACCAATGTTCGACTATTCGAGTCAGGATATGTCATAAATGGTGTTTCACACTTGCATGGAAGTACATATTGCCATAAGACAATCAAATTTTTAGAACCAGTTGCACTGGTCTTCAGTTAGACAGGAGCTGAATTTCAAACTAGCCGCAAAAATTATATTCAAAAGTAGGTCAATCAATAAGTTAAGCCAATAATGCTTACCAAATAAGTGTTATAAAACATGCATCTACTATCCTTTGAAAAATTTATTAAAAAATTGTTAAATAATTGGGAGTGGATGATGGTGATAAATAATAATCGGAAGATTTTAACATCCCAGAGGCTAATGATCTAATGTTCCCTTAAAAATTAACAATTACAAATTCAAAAAAGAATTTCTAATTTTTTTTAAAAATATATGCATAATAATTTCTTTAGCTAAAAATACTGAAATAAAATGTAAGGTAAGTAAACTGTTAATAGATAGTTATTGTAAACATTTTTGTACAACATATTGTACAACATATCGTGTTTCAAAATTTTAAATTTGATAACCAAGGTATAAATTAGTTGTTTAATTTAAGAACTCTACATTTTTATCAATATGTAACAATTAAAAAACTAGAACAGACCTGACAGACACACAAAACTAACCAGGTATAAACACAGCTTAAAATAGAGTGATACATTATGTAATAATACTAAATAGAGCAAGGATTATTATTAAATGTTTATTACTCTTACCTTTCCATAAGTACTAAAGTGTTCCTTCAAAAGATCTTCTGTTATTTCTTCTGTCAAATGACCCACAAATATTTTCTTAGAAATTTCTTGACGATCGCCTTCCCCCTTCAAATCAAAACCGAATAATTAATTTATGTTTTAGGATGAAAAAATATCTGTAATAATTTGAAGGAAGTTAAGTAAAATTTTAAAAGCACTAAGAAAAATACAACTAAATTGAGAAAATTAATGAGTATTACCTTAGAAATCGGTAATCTTACATCCACATGTCTGCCTTGTATAGTGTGTTGTGATTGAGCCAAACACATCACTTGAGACTCAAAATCCGAAAATCGAATGAATCCAAACCCTTTGCTTTTATTTGTAACAGAGTCAAGCTTTATTTGCGCCATTACCAATTCACCAAATTCCGAAAAATAATCATGAAGTGCATCGTCGTCCGTTTTCCATGGTAATCCGAGGACAATAAGGTCAGTACATTTCTTCAGGTCAATTCGTTTACTTTTAGCAGATGAACTGTTTGATTCGATTTCTCCTTTTCGCTTATTATCTTAAAATAAAGATAAAAATAAAGCATTTATTGGAAAAGAGTAATGAACTTCAATTGACATTTAAAAAAACATGTGAGAAAATTTATTAGGTAGACTAAGAGTTGATTAAGTCCAATCACAATATTCAGAAATTCAATCTTTAGTGGTCATGTATTACACAAGGAATAAAACTGGTAAAAACAAAAAGCAAATTGATTAGAATCATTTACAACTAGTTGCATATAGGAATATGGAACCAAATTTACGATTAAAAATAACAGTAACATTTAAATAATTATATAAATATTTTTATAACTTACCTTTGGGGTAAACACAAATAAATGTAAAAGGCTCCCAACCTTCCTCAGGAGGAGAAAGAATGCCAGAACTGACTCTAACTCCTCTGGTACAGGCACTGCCAGATATTTTGTATTTTAGTCCTGTACAACCAGGAAACATAGCATGCACAGAACTTAAAAGTAATGTGCCATCAAATTCAGACGGGATTCCACACGGATCATCTCCCTCATCATCAGTAACTTTAACATAGGTAACTGTCTGTAAAAGAAATCAAACAATGTTAACAGGAAAAATAGCTGCTAAACTAATGCTGTCAACTTCAAAATACTATTTTATTAAATGAGAACAATTAATCATTTCATCAAATTTATTGTTATTATATGTGAACAAGTTTAAAATATGTGAATAATCCATTAAAATATCTTACTAAATTTCATGTACAGATTTTTCAAAAATTATGAGTCGATTGCATAAAGCTATATTAGCTTACTACCAGTAGTAACTCAAAGAAATTCAATAAATGAAGTCTCATGCAAATTGCATATACTGTGACCGGTAGTACTACCAGGAGTAAATATTTACACCTAGACATAAACACTTGAAAATCACTATATTTAGTCCACTGATCTACTACCAAGACGGGTAGGTATAACTCAATTATTTCGATTTAGTTTTTATGTTAGAATTGAAAAATACCTAGACATATAATAATATGTTATTGAATGTCTTAAATCTTAATTTACATTGTACATATATAAAAATTTATAAATTTTTTCAAAAACTATTTTAAGTCAAACATTCTTATTTTGCTCTCAAATGAAAAGCATTCTCATTTTATATAGCTATATGTACTTAGAAATATAAATAATTCTACTAAACATCCCAATTCTATATTGTAGGACAAAACAATAACAACATTAAATTTGTGGAAATCAAGAACATTGTAATGGAGTTTCCAAATTTTAATTGGTTAATCTTAAAATATTAAATGGATTTCCTAAAACTTACACCAGGTATTAGTTAGTCTAGTAGTAAACTAATACCACTTTATGCAACTGAATTTACTCCCTGGTAGTAACTGCTACCGGTATTAAGACTACTACTGGTAGCAGCTAAATATACTGCTTTATGCAATTGACTCTATAGCCATAAGTTTAATTACAAGCAGGCTAAAATTCTGCAACAATTATATACAGAATTATTGCAGAATATAATGATAATTAATAAGAGTAATCAAAAGAGTTAATTAGTTTAATCAATGGGTAAACATGTAACTATTTAGAAGAATTTAAAAAAAATTATTGTGTACAATATGCAGTAATACAGGTACAAAATGTAAATACAAAATTATTGTGCAAGCAAGTGAAGTGTCACTTGCAAGCAGCACAAATTTTTTTCCAATTTATTTTTCATAATACAGTAAAAAAAATATATTACTCATGCATAATATTGCACATGATAGAGCACAAATTTTTTTGGTAACAAGTAAACAAAATTCAAGGGGTCACAGGCAAATTCAAGGGTCACACTAAATTTAAATGGAAAGAAGTATTAAAGTATAATCCTGAAATTTTATGATACATTACATGTGATGTACAATCTACTCCTGCTAAACCAGATTATCCATAAAATCTAAAAAGCATCCAGTTAATACAAAATGAGAAGAAACAGTGATATTTTATGTAATAGTTTATGTAATATAGGTCACATAATAACACCATACATTGATTCATTTATCCCTGCTCTATAGTATGTACTATGTATGCATGATAGATACACTATTATAGTATGCCCACACACTTATTAACCATGAAAGAAAACTACACAGCTAATGATGTAATCAATACAGTATAAACCCATTGTAACATACTGACACTTGGACATAATATACTTTTTTACATTGCATGACAAAAATCCTATTTAAACACATGTAGTGATACCCTGAACATAATTTACCTCAGATATAAAGTACTTTTTGTTGATGGTCTCTTGAAGCTATACATTATAGCAGAATTATCCTAAGTAAACAAATGGAGGTCATTTCAAATTACACATTGCTAAACAAAATACATTATAATAATGCACAAGAGCAGGCCTCCCACAGGTAAAAAGTTTTTTTCAAGGATTTTAGGAAATTTTTAGCAAAATTTTAGATTTTATAGCAAAAAAATCTAGGTAGTTGATTATATTATTAAATATCTATATAAACCACATATTCTATGTAATACACATGGTTATTCAAAAAGAAAAAGCAGATTCCATTGAAACAGATTGATTAAACATAGATATCATTTAGACCTAATAAATATCATGGGCTTTATCAGTAGTCTCAGTATATAGAATGTTAATTGAATGATATATATCTGTTAAAACAACATTAAATATTATGGCTTGTGTTTAATTGTTATAAGTTCAATTTTATCAATAATATTCCTTTTTCTCTTGATTCCCATTTCTATTAGAGATCCAGCCTCTCTCACCTTCCTAGAATCCAAGGGCTTTGACAACAATGCTTTTTGTAACTTGTCATTGCACTCTTTGATAGCTTGTTCTGCCACCAGAATCCTGTTTCTTTTGAGCTAATTCAACAGCAATTGCTTCATGCTGCATCTTGGATTCTTCACATTTTTTGAGTTTTCTTGACCAGCTTCTCTCAGTATTTTCTCTTGACTTGGTCTTGCATCTGTTTCTTGGCTTGTAAATCAGTGATATTGTTGTCATGATTGTGAAACAGAATCTAGCTACTTACTAGTTATTGGGAATTTCATAATTCCACCCACCTGATTCAACTTGTGTTTCACATGATGCAGAGCTATTATTGTATCTTCATTTAGACTGTCTCCGTGAATGTCCAAGATAGCTTTGTTTATAGAGAATCCTTGTTCAGGTACAACATTTCCATGAGATAAAATACACTTCACCAAAGCTGTTAATTGATGATATTTCATTTTGCAATCAAGGCTGCTCATCAAAAAGATGTTAGACCAATATGTATCTAATTGAACAGTGTCTAACCACAACAGGATCTTTCCAATATGATCAAGAGTTTTGAGAGTGCATTTATCCAGTTGATACCAATCAAATGGAATGGTTTTGGTTTGGTATTCCTGCCATTGTCACAAACATCTTCCATAGTAGACAAAGCATCAACATGAAAAATACTTGGCTTAACTACAGAAGCTACAGCAAGTGACTAAGGATAAAAAATAGGATATTTAGGACAATTTACTATTTTCTATGATAATTTGAAGCCGGAAAAATTTGAACTATTATTACATGTTTGTATGTAAAAGTAATTCCAAAATTCACAAACTTTTGAAGACTAACTTTCAAAAAAATATTTTTTCAGAGCCTTTATTTTTATAATTACTTTTTCAAACTAAACAAACCCTATACCTGCAGGGCTGCCAACCTTCTCAATCAGAAATCCTGGACCAATGACAAGCAAGCGTAGTCTTATTGTGTGAAGCGCAAAAAATTTTGAGGATATTTTTGGGGGTTTATGATATTTTAAGTCCTAGAATTCAGGAAACAGACTTTAAAATAATTAATTTTGGTAAACTATATTTATTTTAAAAGAAAAAGAATAAAATTTAATTATAAAATGTTAACAATAATAATAACAATTATGTACAAAATAAAAGTATATTATGTAAAAATGTGTTGTTATGTAGTTGATAATATTATGATTGGACAAGGTGTAACCAACAGTTTTGGAAAGTACTTAAAGTTCACTATTTATTCGTAGCTTTGAAACTCTCCATGGTAGCTCTCTTACATTTAGGCAGGAGAGACTCATGGAGTTCTAAACGTCCCCCCCATCTTGTTGATGTAAATAGACTCAAGTGTGGGAATGCCCATTGATGTGCATGTTTTTGTCCGGTTTTTTCGCATGATACTAAACATCCTCTCGGATTCGGCGTTGCTTTGGGGAATCAATAAGATACCCCACATAACACAGGCAATGTCCTCATATGGATAGGTTCTGTCAATATCCCTCCATAATCTTAGTTTATGCCAAACTGAAACAAAATCATTGCGGATGGAGGAAGGGTTCGAATACTGAGATGTTTCACCTTGTTGGTTAGTCTTGACAGGAATAAGTCAAGAAGGTTGTTGCTTGGAATCCTTCACACTCACTTCCACTGGCAATGGAAAAGTTTTGTAGTGTGTAATGGAGGCATGAAGATTATCTGTGCCACCATTTATTTGGTAAACAAGAAGCAAAAAATTTGACAATCTCCCTAATGAAGAATTATACTTAGTTTTAAAAATCAAGCAAAGTGCAATTTTTTTGGCACATTTCCATTTAAGTGTACCCATTAAAAAATATCTATGTACAATATGTACCCCCCTCCTCCCCTACAGATTTTATTACATTTTTAACATTTCTAAAAAAGATGGATATAATTATTTTTGTAAACAGTTTTATTTAATTCCTGGACATTTAAAACTGTATTCCCGGACAGACCCTACATCTGGGACTGTCCTGAAAAATCCGGGACAGTTGGCAGCGCTGTATTTTCCCTGATCTGAAATACAATATTAATCTATTTTCCCCAATTTCTTAAAACTAGTGAGAACATGAGCAGCTGGAGCTTATAAATTTAAAAATATAAATATATTTAAAATTGAGATTTTTTTTAAATTTTCAAATGTTAAAATCTGGATTGCCACACTTTTCAAATTCCCTGACTTTTTTTTTACTTATCTTGGTTTCATCACAAGTAAATTGTTTGAAAAGGTTTACATTAGGAGCCATTAACTGTAGGATGTCACCAAAATTAGAAACACTATTAAATAAAAGTAAACAGGGTTTATATCTCCCAACTGGATTAAAATTCAAAAAGTCTGACTTTTTCAAGGGGTTTTATTTTTGTTGAATAAAATCAAAAACTATTATAATAATAAACAAAATCTAATAATACATACATCAAATATATACAGAATTATTGCTGAATATAATAATAATTAATAAGAGTAATCAAAAGAGTTAATTAGTTAATCAATTCACAAGTTCTTTTAACTTAAGGTCATTGAATTTCATTAGAGATAACAGAAATTGCAGCTTCTTTCTCTATTACAGCATGTCTCATTGCATTAGATTTAACTAAAAGCTTGATGGTTGAATCATGTTCAGCTTTATCTGGATATTTATCTGCATCTAACAAGAGACTCTGTTTCTCCTCTGCTAATCAATGCATTTTTTTTTAGCTGTTTGATCTCTTCAACCTCTTCAGCTTTTAATTTTTTTATCATTTACTTCTTTATTTTTTGGTCATATTGATATATGCATAATACCTTGATCTGGCTGAGCTTGCTGATGTAATTAAGGCAGGTCCATGAGATAATAAAAGAATCTTTTAAACTACACCCCAGAGGTCATGGAGATCAATATTTGAGCCTATCACATCTGTATAAAAAGAGTCAAGTCAATCTTTTCCTGGACAAAGAGACAAAAAGAAAGTTGCCTGCAGAGCGACATGGTTTATATGGGACTGAGGTTATGTGAAACAACAATTTTGCATATACATTGCAAATCATGTTAATTGGCACAGCACCAAATATTTTGAGAATTTTTGTTTTAAAGGTTGAAATACAGATACAATTTTTTCTTGAAAATTAAAGACTTTAACAGACTTTAGGGTTTTTAAGGGGTCATATTAAATTAAGAATTTTCAAGGGGCAATACAAACCCTGAGTAAATAAAATTTAAAAAAATAATAAAGCTTACCTACTAAAATACTAATGTTATGTCACTGCTTTTAAGGTAAAAAATACCTAAGCTTATACTAAATTAGTCTTAAATGTGTGAATAAATTTGAATTCACAGTGGGGAAAATTTTTGATGTTATTATTTTACCTAGAATGCATATAAAGGGGTGTTTAAAATATTTAATATTATAAATTCCTTGACTGCATGAAATTTTCCAGAAATATTTATAAATTCCCTGACCCTTGGCAACCCTGTAAAATGGAATTCTTCTTAAAATGCCATACCTACTATATAAATATTCTCAGATTCAGGAATATATAAATCAGTTTGTAGGATAATCGTCTAATTTTTTGTACAGGATAAATTGAGAATAAAGTAAATATAATGAAAATTAACAAAAAAAATATCCTTTAATATCCTTTATATTTTAACACTCACCTATAACTGAAGCTGTTGTTAAGAACAGGCATGAAAATCAATGCAAACAAATCATCTGGATATTAATTTCTAATACAAAAAAAAGAAGTATATACCTATATAAGCATTATATAACATAGGTATGAGCATGAAAAATTGCTTATAAGTAATTAAAAGCATAAATAAACATACCGATTTTACGTCAACCATCTTTTATATATGAATTACAAATGAAAAGAGAAGTACATTACTTATAAACAAAATTTCATAGTAATTTTAAATGTTTGAAATATATAGTTATATATTTTTTTTAAAATATAATTTATTTAAAACAGGGGCCGCGATGTTAGGGAGGCCAGGGGGCCATGCCCCCCGCCCCAGATTTTTGCATAGTGTGTTTTGCCCTTTTAAATGAATGCCAGTGAGTCACACATAACTGGGCAGGTTTCAAAATCAACCACTACTTTTTATTGCTAAATACCTACAACATTGGGCTTGGGACCGCGACTATATTTTTTAACAGACAACCTCTCTAAAGCTCTTCAGCAACAAAAGTTGGCAGCTATTGGTGGGCAGCGTTTGAATCGTATGACATTAGAAACACTAAAATCCATGAGAGAGTACGGGTCATACAAACTTTTTTATGAGTATGTGTTGCTTGCTTCTAAAAATTACAATTCTTTTAATTCAGAAAATCTACCAAGAAAACGAAATAGACCAAAATACGCAACTTTTCAAATTGTTAATGAATATTAATAATTGTCCAGTTGACAACTATTTTCAAAAGATTTATTTTGAGGCAATGGACTTGATCATTACTTCACTGAATGACAGATTTGACCAACAAACAATCAAAGTCTATGCCACTTTGGAAAACCTTCTGTTATCAGTAATCAATACCAATGACATACCAGAATCTACTTAGCATCTGCTCAAAGAAAGCTATAGTAAGAACATAAATATCGAGGCCCTTTCAACAGATTTCCTAATTATTTTGAAACAGCTATTTTTATAAAGCGATATTAAATGCTTTCATGATATCCACAAATTTGTATTGTCACTTAATGTTACTGACAGGATGCTCATTCCAAATGTCATTATGTTGATCTGCATATTGCTTATCAATACGGAAACCAGTGCAACGCCTGAAAGCTCTTTCTCTTTGGCTCGTCGAATCAAGATATGGCAAAGATCAACAATGCAATAATCGCGCTTCAACTCTTTACCCATTTTAGACTGTCACAAAAAATTAACTCATCAGATTGATTTGGTAGTTGTCGCTTTGGACTTTAATTGTTTCCGAACATGAGGAGAGATACCGACACTTTAGAAAATTTTAGGAATAGTTACCTAATTATAGTTAGAAAAAATTCACATTGTATATATCTAAGACTCCTTTAATATTGTATACCTGAGTTTACTATATATTACATTACTTAATATATGATCATATTGTCATGTACCCGCAATCATGAATAAATTTTCAGAAATAATTTGATTTGTTCATTTGTTCATAGATTTAAAACACGCCTATGCAGAACAAGAATGATTTTTTAAAATAGAATATACGAAACCAGAGATTATCTCTGACAATGTATATGTCTAAGTTGTTGTAGGGTGCCCTTTTGAGTTCTGGCCCCCCTGCAGTTTAATAATGATATCGCGGCCCCTGTAAAATGTGTCTTACATAAATTATAATATTTAATTTTAAATAAACCTGTATAGGTTATATTGATACATTTGACACCTAGAAAAATCGATGTATTAAACACATCCTAACATTATACAGGGGTGCATCCAGGATTTACCAGAGGGGGGTCGTTTTCTAATGGAGGCCCCCCTCCACCCCTTCTCAAAATCAAAATGAGAATTAAATTAATTTTACAACTTTATCTCTTTAATTATGTACTATATTGAATATATTAGGTCATGTTTTTTCATAAGTTGTAATCAACAATTATTTTAAATTATAATATTAAACAAATTATTATTATAGACACCAAGTTTTTGGGAATATAAATAGAGAAAACAATTAGACAGTACTGTTTTGTAATCCATTTTAAAATCGCCTGTGTCATAGTGAAAATTATTGGCTAACCTAAAAGGCAGTTTAATAATAGAATGCCCCATTTCAGTCAAGAGAGGATCCTATACAGCGCTAGAGGGGCACCTTTCAATAGGAGACCCCTTCAGATTAGAAGGGGGGTCGTTCGATCCAACGACCCCCCTGGCTACCCGCATGCTATAATATTGTTTGTGTCAGTGTGAAGAATTCAAAGCATATAATAAAGGTAAATAATGTTATGTCCTCTAATATTAATATTTTTAATATTCGTAGTATAACAATCCTAACGAAATATATTAAAATATTTGATTTTCAACAATATATTTCCAAATTTCTGATTTATTGTTAATTATAATATAATATTAATAATAATAAGTGTTTTTTGTTGATAATGGGAATCGTAAAACATACTAAATATTAAAATGTCCAAAAAAGATAAATTGTTAAATGGAGTCAATGGTAGAGTTATATACATTCCGAAATGGATTGAAGTGTGGAAGTTCTAGGTGGTTTAATGAAAAATTTATTTGAGTAACGCAACCGGTGAGAGACAATATGTCCCAAGTAGTAGGAAAGGAGTCTTTTTCAACCAATTCGTCTTCTGATTGGTCGAGAGGTTCACGTGACCTATCTGGCTTCTGATTGGTCGAGAGGGTCACGT
>JAUZNC010007840.1:0-33418 GCA_034780395.1 Vannuccia rotundouncinata | reverse complement strand
TTTATTTATTTATTTATTTATTTATTTATTTATTTATTTATTTATTTATTTATTTATTTATTTATCTATAATAATTTATTCAATAATCAATATTGTTTAAATTTTTGCTTTAAAATTATTTAAAAATTATTTGTTAATTATGATAAAAATGTGATAAGTGTTGATGATGACAAACATCTTAATATTTTATTTCTTCTATTACAAGCTTTAGGTATTGATTATTTGTAAATATGTATATGTGAGCTGAAATATCTTTACAATTGAGTTTTCAGAAAGAAAATAGGTTTTCTACACTTTAATTTACCATTTAATGTAAATGATATCTGAAATCCAAATAATTTGATGGTATTAAATTTTGAATTGATGCTTTGAATTATACTTTAAAACTTTGTAACATAAATCCATAAATAAGTATTCAATATCAAATTTATGATATTTCTTCAAATTATAATTTTTAAATATTCCTTATAGTCTAAAAAAATCACAATAAAAATGGTATTATTATTTGTAAAAAAAATTATATGCTTTACATTTACTTTGTATTTTTTTATATTAAATTGTATTGTTTGCAAAATTGTGTATCTTTTATTATTTTTTAAATAAAATAATTTTTTTTCTGATATATTTTGTTTCAATTATTTTTTGATATTTCCGAATTTTATTTCAATATTTTACTTTAGTATGTTTTCAAAGTTAGATTATATTCAATTAAAATTTTCCCGAATTTTATTTCAATATTTTACTTTAGTATGTTTTCAAAGTTAGATTATATTTAATTAAAATGTTCCCGAATTTTATTTCAATATTTTACTTTAGTATGTTTTCAAAGTTAGATTATATTTAATTAAAATGTATTGAATAAATAGTAACTTTACTCAATACGAAAATTAATATAGGATGAGATTCTGATAGCTGTTCATTCTATGACAATATACGCAATATCGCGTTTTTATATACATATATATGACTGGGTTTTATACGATTATTCATGAAGAAAATCCATTTTCTCCTAAATAAAATTAGTGTCAGAAAAGGGGATTTTCTTCAATGTACAACGTTACCTCGTAAATATCATAATTAATCTTTATTTCAACAAAAAGTATTTAATATTCTTATTTTTAATTTATTTCCATTTTAAAAATCGGACTTTTTAAATTTTATAATGCCAAAAATACCATTGTAGTTCAATTCATTTAGTCTAGTCCTACATATTTAACACTATCGATTTTGATATTTCTTTTCAGACAAAATATAGTTATTATGTAATTTAATCAGTATTTATATTTTTGTAACATTCGTTGAAGTGGTTCATTCTAAAATATTCCAAATATATGTTAGTTATCTTCAAATTGTCATTACTATTATAAATAAAAAATATTTAAAAATAAATAATTAATTTTTGTAAATAGAACAAAGTCAAATGTTTTAATACAAACCATATAAATATAATAGTATATTGTATATCGTAATTATTTTTGTAAAAAAAAAAATATTAATCTTTTTTATTTTATTTCATCTAACAGAATTTTTGGAATGTCATTTGACTTGCAAATTAAATATTGACTTGAAATGATGTGCCTCTTCAGATAGCTCATTAATTTGTGTATAAAACATTATAAAACTCCACGTGATATAGTCGTAATTAGATATGGATATTATTTGAACATTCTAACGAATGTTTCCTTACCTTAATATGTCTCCATAGTTGATCATGTTTAAAAAAAAGAAGTAAATTTAATAGAAAAATTTTATAGAGTTTTACGAAAGAAGATCATATTAAAATTGCGTATTTTTAACATTTTATATTATATAAAATTTGGGATGTTGTTGTGAATATATTTTGCAAGCACAATCATTTAAAGTAATGAAAACTACAACCAAGTAATACAATATCTTTTGTTCAAGACTTTAGCGTGCAACAATGAATACATCGTTATTACACGCAAAATTTTAGCAATATAGACATTAAGAAAAGTCAGGAAGACATTCACAGATACAATTGTCAGTAGGTTTACATATATTGAAGTTTAATATTTTTTCTTTGAAGATGTCGAATTCAATCACTGCCATCCACTCCACTAGATAATATTATATTGAAAAATTAACCTTCTTGTTGCAGTTTGCCTGGTGTGGACCAGTCGAAATATTGACGCAATTTTCCGAGATCATCTTCTAGAATAGCTGGATAACGTTTTTGCTTTCCTCTGATTTCGTAAAATTTCTTTATTATTGCTTTCAGTATTTGGTTTGCCCCGCGAAATGCATCGTCAGGTATAATATTAATTCCCACTGTATGCATGAAATATCTATAGAGTGCCGCTTTTATGCAGCCCAAAGACGCTGGAGAATAATAGTTGTTGTTTTTTTTGAATAGAAAAATCGTAAATATTGCGCGACTATTTCTTTCGTAATTTATCTAGTTGGGTAATCAATTTTGTGTGGGTTAAAATGTTTAAAAATCGATCAAAGTATCTAGTTTTTGCTGCCTTGTAATCAGGAATCGCAGATTTCTCCAATTCATTCAATGCCTTTATCACCTTATCATTTAAAAGATTATTTTCATAAAAATCTTCTACGTTTAGCTTATTAATAGAATCAATATTTACAATAAAGTCTACTTCATTTTCATTGATTTGTTGTTGCATGTTGACTATGTCTTGATGGCATATGGCATTATCCTTCAAGGTTGTAAAATTTAATAATGGACTGTCCAAGTCATGCTTTACTTAACGTCTACTTACTTCCAAATGAACTTGATTAATCATGATAAGCTTATTAACCATTTAACATTATAAATTTAGAATTTTTTGTAGCTTGCAATAATGAAAATTTATAAAAATCTATAGATCAGATCTGAAAAATTTAAAAAGTATTGAACAATATCTCTAGAACACAGATAAGGGTGTAGCAATGAATTAATTTCCATGAACTCATGCGCATTCGGTCAGGATAGTAATTCATTGCAGCACTTTTATCCGTGCTATAAGTTATACATTGTTAATTATTTGACTAAATATGTTTTGAAAATAGAGGTCTCCAATAAATGAAATTAACTCATTCAACTCTGAGATTTATACTATATGGTAAGAGACGCATACTTTGAAATCAATGTTTCTATAATTGGGTGATGTAATCAAAGATAACAGAATTAATCAATCTTGTCAAAACAATCATCAATATTTCACAATACGATAATTACAATGATAATGGTGCAATTTCTGAAACTAATTTCAATAAGACAATGCCGTAGTTCATATCACATTAATATCAAAATAAAGTTTAGATGAAGTTACAAATATATACGACAATGAATAAAACTTGTTGTCCGAGTTGTTATATATATACGTGTAAATGCGTTACAGCTAACTCATAAAATAATTTACAAATTGAACGAACGAGATTACGAAAGTGAGATATCGATTAATGTTCACATTGAAACTGTCTATAGTCAACCTTGGATTTTCATTTAATATTTGACGAACAAAACTGTCTATGTATTTTTATATAATATGGTATCAATTAAATGTATTACCCTTGTATTTAGTTGAACGTATCTTTTGTTGTAGGAATGACATTAGTAGAAGGTGCCACTGCCTCAGATCTGCATATCAATCTTCTTTTGTAAAATTTGTATGTAGCCAACACTTTAGTGCGCATTGATTTCATTATGATCAAGTAGACGAACGGATTGACAACGCTATTGAATGACACTAGAAAAAAATATATCTTCTGAATGGGTGAGTTATCAACGAATTGTGACACACCCGTGTGCCCAAGGAGGTAGTAAAAATTATCAAATGATAAGCAGACAATAAACAGTATTGTTACAAGAATAGTTGCCATTGTAAACTGCCGAGTGGCTGCTTGAAAATGGTCTTGGCTATCCGCCATATTGATATTTCTTTTTTTATGTAAAACCCATGCAATTTTCGTATAAAGCCCTACAAACACTGCGGTTGGAATTATGTAAGATGTCACAACCCACAGGACCGCATTATATACGAAAAGAGAATCCATGATCTGTTTCTCCAAAACGTAATCAAAAGTGCATGTTCCATTAAAATATTTATAATGAAGAACTCCAACTGGTAATACAATTATTGCGCCATAACTGTATACGAAAAGAATAAATATTTTTCTAAATTTACCCTGAAGTTCTTTGTACTTTGAGACGTAAACAGTGGCAAATAATCTATCAATTGCAATCAAAATTAAATTGTATGCACTGATAAAATAGAGGTAATAAAAAGGTTCATGAGTGTGCCAAATGTGGCAAATGAGAAAGTCAAAGATCATGTTACCTGTCAACCACATAGCGGGCTGAAGAAAATTGATGATTGCAAAGAAACAAACAAGACCATCTAATGCACTTTGATGTTTCAGAAGGAATATCGTGATATTTGATCGAACATTTCCGTGAAACATTGAAAAAAGGAAAACCATATTGCCAATGAGTCCAACAAAGTCAAGACATATTATAACAATATCAAAAATCCTCAACCACGCTACATTTTCCATACTTATTTAGCTGACAGCTAAACATGAATAAATTAGCAACTTATATATGTTGCTGCTTGTAATCATTGGTTGGTTACATTATTAACCAATATAAATTGACAGACATCGTTCTATCTGTTTAATAAATAGTGTTTTTCGTAATTTGATTATTTAACATATTGTTATAGCATTAACAATAATAAAACATGAACATGTGCAGAATTCATTATTCATTTAGTTTTAATTTATTCATATAAATGTTCTAATTTCATATTAAAATATAGCATATACAACATGGCATGAGTATTGTATTGTTATAATCATTTAAACATTATTATTATTATATATCCCACAATGCATTGGTTTTTTTATACATTATTATTATTAAAGCTCTGTATAATACAATGAAAAATATTTTCAAAATGTCATTATTGAAATGTTGTATATTGCTTTTTACCACGATTAGCTCAATTAAATTGAATTAGTTAATGTATTTGTTCCATTAAAAAAATGATGTTAAGGAAGAACTTTATCCGTTAAAATATTTAAATTATTCGTTAAAACCGTTAAAAAATATTTTTAATTTATATCACAACATTTTTTTTAAAGTGTTATACATAAGTTTTTGTAATCTTATCATAACCGGTATGCATATTCATACTTATAAGTATATGCATTTTTAACAATTCGTCGGTTTAGTTTCTTTCATGGCGTCAATAATGTATTTACTCAATTCATATAATTAATAATTAAACTTTAAATAAAAATACAAAAATCAAACTGGCTAAAAACCTATTTTAAATCATATGATTTTGAGAATTAAAATTAAATTATAACATTCTAATTAATTAAATAGACAGTTATTATTAGGTTATTGCGTAGGTTTTGTTAATTAAGAGTTTTTATAATTAACATAATGCATAATTTTGTTACTATTTGCAAACTGAAAATAATATTTATTGTTACTTTAATTTATATAAAAATCAGAAAAACAAAGTACATAGTTCATAGTTCATAGACAATTTATTTTAAAATTTTAACAACGAATAACTACATGCTTTATATACAATGGCACAGACCGAATAAGTTTTAATATTCTTTTACATTGATATACTTAAGACTTATAATAATTATTAAATCAAAAAATAAACTTTTTTGAAATTATGTAATAACTACAATTTTTCGAATTCAATTAATAAAATCATTAACTCAACATACTGTATCTTGAAAACGAGTTATCAACCACTACATCGTTAGTATAGCCTTCCGGGAAGTGGAAGACTTATGTCCAACCCTCGCTGGGGCACGTATAATTTTCACGATAATTTTCAGGATTATCGGTTGATAACTTGTTAGCAGGATTCAGTATGTTGAGTTATTATCAACTCCTGTCTTCTTGGAGAATAAAACTATTATTAAATTTGTCAATTATTGCATTGTAATATCTCTAGTCCATAATTGAGATAAGAATACTAAATATATCGTAAGTTTAGTGAAACATCTTAGTCATATTTATATCAAATATGCAAACGTAACTCCAAATGAAGTTGCTATGGTATTCTAACTTTTGTAGACTAACTCATGTTCTCATTGACAATTGATTCTTCAAAATGTCTTAATTGTGCCTCTTTAGCTCTCCTAGATGTATAAAAAGATTTTTAATCATACAAAAGAAATGTTGGCAATATAAGATATTTGGTTTTATAAATTTAATAAATGTAATTGATATTACAAAAGTTAGTATATATGTAGGCGCCGATAATAAAAATATTCATATGCATGTACTGCGGATATAGATTAAAAAAACTATGATAAAGGGGCACTCACTCCCCCCCCTCCCTTTCTCCATATGAGGAAACTTTGTAACCTAGCTTTTTTAAGTCAATAAGAAAATATCTTCAGCAATTTTCTTGCAAATTTCATATTTTCGAATCCAAAATTTAAAAACACTGCTTTTATATTTTTTGTCAAACACGTATTATACCGAATACATAAATAAAGAAAACAGTACTGTGCGAACTATTGCCAAACTTTTTTCTTTTTTCTAGATAATAATCGATGAACGCTTCTCAATTAAAACATTTTTATCAGTCATGTTACTCCTCAGGTTGGATTCTAGATAAACATATTTTAACTTTTTGTTCTCTATCTCCTAGATTATACAGCATTCATTGAATCCAACTTTTTCAACTTTTTTACATGCTTTATAATTTTTGCTTCTTTTCTATTATTTAGTGATGTATTTATTCAGTGTTGCTCAATGTTAACTTTACTGACTACTTTATAATTTAATATATTAGAATAATATATTATATATGGTTATACGAGTACACAGTTATATATAGGTAGAATTGTCAAGCATAACTATTTTAATGACAGAAGTTAAACTGAAAAGTTTAATAAAATATGAGAACGGATGTTTATATTATAATTTATATTTCAAGCACATTTTTAAATTTTTAAAAACTACATTTAGATATTATTATCAACATTTTATAAACGACAGCAACCTATGATAACAACCTCCATTGTGTAAAGTTAAATATTTACAAAATAGATACAATATATACTCTTATATGTCCCACGCTATCAAAATATTTAGTAAGACAATTGTATACAGCAAAAGTTTTATGCACCAAAGTAAAAAGAAAATATATAAATAAATTCTTCAACAAGGATATGTTCACAAATGGGAAGATTGGGAACATAGATGTAATATTTTCCGAAATTATCAATATACAAAATACATACAAATAATCATATAATTTGACGCAAGTTCAAATTTTATAATTCTGCCTCAATGTTCCATGTGTTTCATGTGTTTAAATAAAGAATTACACTTTTTCGTAAAAAAAATAAGATTGTTTATATTTTCAAATAAATTGTTTGTATTCAGATGAATGTTTTTCTTGATTTTTTTAGTTTGAAATTTATTTGACCTTACGCAAAGCGTACAGAGAGAGAGGAGTAAAAAAAATTTACTAACTTGGTACGTACTTTATGGATGTTTCCTTAGTATGATATAAGGGTAATGATTTGTTTCCAAATTATTGGACAACTATTGGAGAATGTTGCTTTTCAATAATGAACCATTATAGTATAATCCAATGATCCATCATTTAATGGTCTGATAATAAATTATTGACTATGGATACGTTATTTTGACGCGTTCGTATAAAGTTACCACACGTATGCTAATAGTTTAATTATCAGTTTAATCAGAATTGATATATTACTTGTAGAAGAATTGTTACATTGATATTGATGTAGAATTAAAAAATTTAAAAAATATTTTTCTTACATAATAATAACAACATAATTAGCCATTTTAAAACGTTGAGCAAGATTTAGAAATTTTAAATAAATTAAATGTTGTTCAACTTCTTGTAACCTTGACCACCACGCGTCTGTCCATGTTCATCATTTGATGTAACCTTGATATTTAATTACGTTATTGTGTAATAAAGGTCACTTAATAAACTCAAGTTAAGATATATCATCATGTAATCCGCAAAGTTCTACACTTTTCCTGGCTGACTTTATTACCAATGTTGAAATTGATAATTATATTTTTGTTACTTCCGTTATTCTGTTACTCAGAGAATGTTGGCGGTAACGAACAGAGTGATAACATTGACTTCTCCTTCGAATATCCGGACATTACCACCTTCATTAAAGCAGATTTCGGGCGTATACTACTCAAGGCTTTTAAGGCTTTCCTGGCTGACTTTATTACCAATGTTGAAATTTATAATTATATTTTGTTACTTCCGTTATTCTGTTACTCAGAGAATGTTGGCGGTAACGAACAAAGTGATAACATTGACTTCTCCTTCGAATATCCGGACATAACCACCTTCATTAAAACAGATTTCGGGCGTATACTACTCAAGGCTTTTAAGTCAAAGAGTAACGACGGTATCATTTCTAAGAAAATTGTTGCTAAATACAATCATCTTCGATGGGTCAGTTTAGGTTACCCTCAGCTTACAAGAACAGTTGATCGTCAAAATATGTCTAATTCAAAAAATCTTCCATTCACAAAGAACTGGATATTACTCACATATCGAGTCACTGACCCCGTTTTATGCAAACCAGTTGGCAAAGGCTATAAAGGAAAAACATAATATATCGATTGATGCAAACTACCAGCTAATAACTATGCCACTGTCATTATTTAAATGTAAGCTCATGTTGTCCGACGTCAAAAATATTCTTCCTGTAAATGGAATAGTTTCAAACTTTGAAACATTTCCACTTCGAATGGATTTCCGGTCTCCGCAAGACTCTGAGCAGAAACTATCCTTAAAAGAGGAAATAAAATTTGTAAATGAAAATCCTGAAACTTCTATTTTCTTAGAATGTCAAGTGGTTGTGTCAAATAATTTCTTAGATTCAGAAAAAAAGACAAAATTTATCTTTAAAAAGATCTTTAATCTGTACAGTAATTTCCCGGATCCTGTGGAACAGTTCCAAACGATAGACAGTCAATTTGGTTACAAAGACAAATATAATTCCAAAATGATTTTGGAAAGCATTGAGACTATAGTTAACAAACTGGCCCATTTGGACACTAAATTCAAAGCCAAGGAGGACGATATGAACACAAAATTACTCAAACTTGACAGTAAACTCTCCGATATTAACTCAAAGTTTAAATCCAGAGAGGACGATATAAAGACGAAATTAGATGAAATAACGAAATACTTTACAAATAACACCATGATCGTTAGCGACACAAAAGAGGACTGCATCAATGACTACACCAATATCACAATTAGGGCTATGGACTCCAAAATTGATCTGATGATGGTGGCGATGACAGAATCCTTGAACGTTACGTTGAAAACAATATTACGTGGTAAATGAAATATTTAAATATTGTAGACAATCAGTTTTATTAGGTTTATAATCAATTAAGCACAACTGCTCAAATAACTTTTTACAATGCCGCAGATAAAACTTTCTAAAAGCAAAGTAATGTCGGACAGGAATTTGTTTAACCTGAAACTATTGTGAAGCCAAGGGAACGTAACTAGATTCGAACCGCAGACCTACTGGTTTGAAGGCCAGCATGTTACCACTATGATACGCTCCCTATTTGAGCAGTTGTGCTTAATTGATTATAAATCATTTATTTATATTCTATCACTGTTCCGGAGTAACATTATAATTATTTATTAGTTTGAGCCAGACTCTCTACTCCGAAACCAAGACAGTAGTAACACAATCCAGTGTTGCTTTATGTAAGATTTAATAATGCTTACTATTCGCTTTAAAGAGAGCGTAGCATAGTGGTAACATGCTGGCCTTCAAACCAGTAGGTCTGCGGTTCAAATCTAGCTACGTACCCTTGGCTTCATGATAGTTTGCGGTTAAACAAATTCCTGTCTGACATTACGTTATTAGGAAGTTTTATCTTCGGCTTTGTAAATTGTTTTTTGAGAAGTTGTGCTTTTTTGATTATAAATCATCTATTAAAAATTAGTGAAATTAGTTATTAATATGCAATTATTTTGAGAGGTAATCTGTTCTTGTAAAGATTTAATCTAAACAAAAAAGTTGATAAATGTTTATTTCGGAAATATTTTGGATACCCTTTTTCATTATTTTTTCTTTTCAAAATAGTTTTCAAATCACTTTTTGTTGCATTCGATTTGTTCGCTGTGAATATGTGCCAAATTTTGTCTATTTTTTGCTATTTTGTATCTTAAATTTAACAAAAAATGGATCATTGATATCTGTTTTCTATAAATTTCTTCAGGAATGCGCCAACAAGAAAACAAGACACTTGGCGGATGGTCGTCGGCAGGAGGTTGTGTTCTGCTGCCCTCGAGCGGTTCCTGGAGGATGCAGGCTGCCTACTCCAACCCCTCAAGTCCAGGCAATGCCTGGAAGAGAATTATTGAAGAAGAAAAAATAGAAACATGAACCCATTCATCCACAGTCCTCCTCTAATTCTGCATTCACCAAACGGAGGAGTTGTACTTCTTGTGTGGCTCCGGTCTTCTGGTAAGAAAGGGGTTGTGCAAGTTGG
This sequence comes from Vannuccia rotundouncinata, assembly GCA_034780395.1. Taxonomy (NCBI): domain Eukaryota; kingdom Metazoa; phylum Platyhelminthes; order Proseriata; family Coelogynoporidae; genus Vannuccia; species Vannuccia rotundouncinata. The sequence goes on along the minus strand of JAUZNC010007840.1, from coordinate 22,884 downwards.
ACTACCGATACTGGATGTTGATTTCAACGCTGCCGTCCGTTTTCCTTTCAATGGATATTTGAGAGTTTCAGAAGATGGAGGCCGAACCCAAAGAGAGCGTTTCTCGTTCAAGAAGGTAAATCCTACACCAGTGCTTGAGTTAGAGGTGGCGGAGACCAGCACGTGGGAGAATTTAACGCTATCGTTTAGCAACGAATATTTTTTTAATTTCATCCGAAACAACTTTTTTCCTATTTTTGTTTTTTTATCCATTTTTAACTTAATTTAAAATAAATCATCTGTTCATTCAAATAACTGTTTTATTTAATTTCATTTTCGTCGAGAAACTTTTAAAATTGAAATAATATGAAAAGTTTTTAAAGGTTTTATTTTTTTTTAATATTTAGATTTTTTTATAATAATGGCACATTTACACTATTTTTAGATTATATTTTATGTGTTTGTATTATTTTAGGTAATTGAACAAATTGTTTACTCTCAATATATAAGTAATATAAATGAATACCATACTATAATCTACAACCAAAGATTACAAAAATTGTGGAGCAAAATAAAATGTTAGGCTCTATTTGTATAAAAAATGTTATGTGATGTGACCCAAATTTTTAAAATAAGTACTTTATTCAGTAGTAAATAGAAAATCCAATCGATATACTGCTCTTAATATTTTGTAATAGTCAATATAGAGGTAACTGATTGGATGGTCATTAATGCTAAGTTGTATCTAGAACCAGGGGGGACGTAGACAAATTAGTAATTTGATTATTTAAAGCGAGAAAATAAGTACCTTCATCAAAAATCTTCAAATTATCAATTTTTATTGTGGTAAATGCGTTCAATTTGAATAATCCTGAAGGCCATCTGGTGGGCCTGAAACCCTTAGTGATGATTTTGAGACTCTAAATTGTGTTACGATTTGGTCTAATATAATTTCAAAATGATGAAACACCTACAATAAGACATCAATATAGTCAAAATCGGTTCATTATTAGGAAATCTAATTTTGGAGCAGAGCCCAGGGCAGATAAGGCAGGTCGTGGGCAGATAAAAATGGGTTCCAGTGCTCTGTAAATGTGTACCTCACAAACCGAACTATTATATGAAAATAATATTTTTTTAGGAGTTCAACAATTACTAAGTAAGTCATTATAGCTTATTTATTATTACCTATATTTATTAGCTTTAATGTTAATATCCATTTATAGAAATTATGGTTCTAATAATATATTGCTTAAATTATTACATACCTACCTATTGTTATTATTGTATTTATTATACATAATTTTCCAACCTTACCTATAAAGTACTTTTAAATCAAAAAAGAAAGCCAAAACAGTATATTTAATAATACAGTTTGCACGGAGTACGGATAAAGGAATTCAATTTTAGCACAGTTAACCACAATCTATATTTTCTAATTAAAATATAGCACTAAAATTTTATAAAATATTCATAATATACATATATATATATATAAACATATGTTTTTTCAACAAAAAATGTACTTCATAAGATCTACTTAGAGACGAATTTCATAAATGTATTCTTTCCCTATTCTTACATACATTTTTTTTAAATATCAATATTTTCACTAAAATGGCTTACATACCATTTAGTGAAATGATTACCTTTAGATGACAATATATTTTCAGCCTACAACGTCCAATTAAAACGTTATGACATGAAAAGATATTTTAGTAATTAATTGATACTATAAAACTAAAACACATAATAAATAAAATTTAATTAGTATATTTTTTATAATTTTACAAAATAATTGTCCAAAATTGTAACAATATGGGAGATGATAGGTTAATACTTAGCCCGAAAAATTAGTTTTATCTATTCCAGATCTTTTGTATTTTTATACAAACGATAAATTATGGGATGATAACTTTAATTTAAGTAAAATAAAAACAATTTATAGTTAGATAAAAATACCCTCCCATAATTTTGTTATTTTCTTATAGTATAATTATATCACATTTTTAAAATATTTAATTTGTCAGGTTAACATTATTTATACACACAGTGATTTTATTTTATTTTCCTTATATTATATTTTGCTAACAGTACAGCCATAGGTGTATATGCAAAGGGTGTCGGGTGTCGTATACGAACTCCCCAAAAATTTCCTAAAATGTCCACATTTATGACACAAAAACAATGCTGTGGGTAATTTTGAAAGTTAAGTTACATTAAGCTATCATTTTTATGTAGTGTTGCCAGTTGATATCACGTTTACAGAAGAGGAGCGGAGGGAGGGGGCAAACAACTATTTTTCAAAATTATAAATTGGATCTTATTAGAAATTCATTGGCAAAAATGTCCCAGAACAATGACCCCCTCCCCCTTGAAAAAATCCTGTACCACAATATTTATTTACAATAACTCACATAATTATACCTATTGATAAAATTATTTCAAACGTTATTATACATTACGAGTGATTATTATAGTTAGTTTATCCACCCATGAAGGGGCTGAGGTTTGTGTCAGATGCAGCATTTTGGAAGGACGCAAATTATAAAAATTCCCGACAGAATTTTAACCTAAATCAAAATAAACAAGGTAATTTAAACATTGCAGATAAAACTGTATTACTATATATTTAGCTAAGGTCAGAGTTTAAATTATTGTGTAAAAAATGATAAATTGATACTTTTATAAATAACATTATTCATAAAAAGTTTTTTGGCTGAAAATGTTATGATAACTATAAAAGTATTTTAACATTACTTACATTTACAAAACCTATTTTAAAATTCTGGAGTTTGTAATATTCCTTTAAATATAAATTAATTTTATCAAAAAGAAAAATTATATAAAAAAGAAAAGAATTCTTTAAAATATCAAACATCAGTTTTATTAAACATAACATACAGCTATTTTTTCTACATTATGAAAAAATCATTTTATTAAAAGTAATTAACATCGACCTAGATTAAGCAGACATTTAATGCGATAATTTTTATGTATGCATATCTGTGCATGCTCTAACATAGTTTATCAATGGATTTACCCCGTATTCTAAGGGACTTGTGCCATGGATCGATTGGTAGCTGCTTCGAGTTTGCCTTCGAATTGCCTTACTTTGATGAGACCCGATGAAACCCGTCTTAATTCTGCTCATTTGGTTAAACTGTGACTTATCTAATATTATATTGTGATTTGTGATTTAAATTATTAAGAATGATTGTTTTATCCTTTGTGAGTAAATTCTCAGAGAACAAAGCTTTTAATCTTTTATAAAAATAGGATATATTATATCACAAAATTGTAAAGAATATTTGTGATGTACCTATTATACCCCTTTTCACGATTGGACACAATGTTATTACAAATGTTCCTATGCTCCTATTATAGCAGACATTTTATTAAGATTTTTATTATCTATTTTCTAGATATGTTACATTATTTTGAAAAAAATTGTGTGGATAATTATGAAATTATGAAATAAATCCCGAAATATTAATTAAATTTTATAATTATATTATACAAATTTCTAAATTAAATTATGACATATTTTTATAAGTTTTTTTTAAATCCTAATGTATTTTAATGTAGAATATTATTATGATTTACAGTTACGATTAATAATTCTACCTATTGGAAATAATATGTTAATGTATAGTGCAACAAATTAATTATTATCATTTAAAACGAGTAATCTTAGACTAGTACGTACACCTACATAATTGATGGCATCTTGTTGTGTAATCGTCTCTCTATTAATAATTGGAGATCTAATTTGGAAAAATTCATGATAAAGGGTCCCAAATTTTATATCGGTTTCTAGATGGAGAATTTAAAAATTATATTGTAAAGTTACACGCGTATCAACCCAAACACAAAAAAACATGATTGAAATAAGGTGATGAATTAACTCTGAAATATTTGCTTACCACAATTATCAATATATTATCAAACATTTACCCACACATTTACTGAAGAACGCATTCCATTTTGTGTGTGCCGACGAATAATTTTTTAAAATAACCCAATCCTTCCGACGAATTACGTTCCAGATTATTGAACACAATTCGTCAAAGTTGTTTTGTATTTATTTTATCTACATTTTTAGTCTTTTACTAATGTTAACTGATGTATTATTAATTATCTATAACGGTTATTAAATATACTTTGACTAATTGTGTTTTAATGTAAAGGCAACAATATTGTATAGTTCAATTTTTAATGAAAAAGACATCAATAAGTATACATCAAAGCAAATATTATTTTAAAAATCTATTATTGAGTTCTGAAACCATTTCATTTTAAGTAAAAACCGTTGATGCTTTAATCAAAGGAATTCTCACATATCGCCAATTATTATTGTTTGATTATAGATTAGTTATACAGATATTATATCATTGTATAATCATTGTGAATAATATGTTTCATGTTATATTTCCCGTTTTCGTAAACATAACTTTTTACAAAAATATTATTAATCTATTATTATGAGGGTAATGAATATCATTGAAAAAATATATGTGCATCACGTCACGAAATGATATCAACATTCTGCATTGATTCAAATTTCATTTTTTCGAAGAAATTATGTTATTTTCATAGTTTCTTTTGTTTTATTTTTGACTAAGTTTATTTATTATTATATTATTTTAAACAATATAACAATATTTTCATGTTAAATGTTATTGCAAAACTTAAAATATTTGTAGCTGAGTAACTTGCTATAGTAAAATCAATCGTGAAATTAATGAAAAGTATTTAGATATTTATTATTTATATGCATATGTGTTAACGTTATTTTGACAGTTGGATTTTTTTAAAATTTTAGATTAGCATTTATACCATAGAATTAAAAGTAACTTTACACAATAAAACCTACTTTTGCTACATTAATGGGTTTAATGAACTTACCATAAAGGATAATTATTCAGAATTCCTGATACCAGAATATAGATAATATAGCTATAATCGATTGCTACATTATAGAAATGCAATACAATTCTTATAATTTTTATAATGTATAGCAATCGATAGATCTCTTATCTATATTTTGTTATCAGGAATTCTGAATCACCCTATATGTACCTATATATAGAATATATTTTTAATCTATATCTGCTCAAATAAATTTAAAACACTATACCAAAGTATTATTGATCATTTAGATTATTCTGATATTAATAAAAGTATCTCAATATCGATTTTAACATTTTTTGGATGCTACAACCTTCAATCGAATTACATTCAATATGTTCTAAAAACTTACTGTAAGTATTTTAATAATATCTGTAGCTGTAGGTCGTTTTTCCAAACTAATGGGCTACTGTATACTATCAATTCATAATTTTTTTTTAATGTGTTGTAAATAGCAAATAAATTAAAATAAATGATTCATTCAGGGTCCTATTGTCAGGAATTGATAAAAAGGGGAGGGGTCAAAGTTCAGCAAAAGAAGGACTTTTCAAAAATATTGGGGCTGTTTTTTAACGTTTCACAAAATTAATGCAACTTAATTTTTGGTAAGCCCTAGACTATACACCCTAATATGTAGTTATCCATCAAAATATTGATTGCATTAAATCTAAATGATAAATCGATATAAATGTTTATGCAGTTTATATTATATTTAATTTTAACAATTGGAATGTTTCTTATTTATCAACTTAATCATTGGAGAAATCATATATTCAATGTTTGGAAGAATTGTAACATTTTTTATCACATAAAAATGAGAGATGAATAAGTTTTTTAAATAAATCAATTGTATCATATAACAAAAATAATACAACCGGCCGGAGATGACAAGATGACACAACCCACATTTTATAAAATTTATTCATAGTTGCAATTGAAAACTTCTTTATCTATGTTGTATGAATTTGAAAAAGGCAAATTAATTTATTGTTTAGAAGTAAACGATAAGATCGAAAATTTGTTCTTCAGATCTTGTCGTTTACTTCTAAACAATAAATTAATTCAAATTAAATTTAATTTAATCTGAATTGAGTTAAAAGGGTATTTCATAATATCGGTGGTTAATCTTTTATTCTGTTAATCTATTTTATATTGATGGCATTAGATACCAGTTATATATAACATATGGATATTTCTCATTTATTATCATTTTTCATAATAAAATATTTTTAGAAAATGAAAGTGTTCAGGAATTTGGAGATTTTTTGTGTCTGTTCTGCAATTAATCTGCAATTTATCCATTTACTTTTCTCCGAAATGTGTTCAACGAAATTGATGGTTTTTCCTGTCAAATGTATATGTGATAACTATAACCTCTCAGTTACATTAGTACACAGTATGTATAAATTTGAATAACCCTATAATTGTAATCCCAGAAAATGCTGTCTTAAATTAATTATCGGCAGCCAGATTGTGACACAAAAAAATGTAAATAGTAAGTGTGTAAATTCCGATGCCTATAAACAATGCAACAAAAGTCAAAATTTGCGGCAACAAAACAAACCGGTTGAACAATTATTTTTCAATCGTTATATTTAATACTGCAACAAATACTCAGACTCCCAAATGATTCCTTTTACTTTATGAATAGTGCAAGTAATATTCATTAATTTCTCAATAATTAAACAATATTCATTATATTAATTTTTGAACTATTACAATAATAGTATTTACTATCTGAAGGGCTCACCAAAAGGAAACCCACTAACCTATTAATCCTATTATCTCGTGTTTTACTATATGGAGCTCGTTCACACAAGGAGCTGACTAGTTGTGATGGAGTGCTCGAACTCATAAGTCTCGTTCACACAATTTAATTAAAATTTTGGATGAATTTAAAATAGTAATTACTGTAATTTTAATTATACTATTAAAATCTAGGCTACAAACAAATTACTAAAATAATTTAATTTAATATTTATTAATATAAATATAATTTACTTAATAACAAATAAATTCACTCCTATATATAAAATGATCTCATTTATGAACAACTATTTATTGTTTACAAATAATAAAACATATATTTTCGTTCGGTTTATAAAATTATACTATCGAAGAAATCCGTCACTTCTTTACTCTATGACGGTTTAAAATTAATTTTAAAACTTATATATAGGTAATTAAGCGTTATAATAAAGGAAATTTTAAAACATTTTTAAGAGTTTTTTAGATAAGAAAATATTAATTGAAGATATATAGAATATTATTTAATACTTTATAAAAAAAGTTTCTACTGATTGTAAGTTTATAATATTGTAATATCTGGATAATACCAAAAACTTGTAAGATAGTCGTTCTTTTCAAAACTAACTTAGATTCTGTCATTATTTCACATGAGAATAATTAAAAAAACAAATATAATGATAGCATTTATTTATTACATTTGGGAGTTAATAGAACAGTATTAGTTGAATATAATAAAATAAAAACATTTTCAAAGTGTATAGCATAACTGAGTGAATATAAATAATCTTTTTGATATTTTTATGAATAAGTTTAAATATAACACAGAAGATATACCTACAACTTACAAATTATAAATATTATATATCGTGTCAGGAGGTGCAATTATAATGTTTAACAACAAAAGCAACCAAAAGTAATACAACAATCATTGAAAAATTCAAAAAAAACTTTTCTGAACAGGTATAGATGTCATTAAAGATTTATAAGTTCAATTAATTTAGTTGCAATTAAATATTGTCACGCTAATTATGTAACAATATTTTCTCACTTAACGAAGTGTTTTTGACAATTTTTGTCAAAATGTAAAATTAACGGATTTTTAATATTCTTGTTAAGCCCTAGTTTCGGTATCTCAGTTTCCTATTCAAGAGAAATATTACACGTGGATGCTGGCTCAATTTGTCGAAAGTTTTTCCCGGTACATTTTCGGATTGGAAAGAGAAAGGTATTAATCATCTTTTCCCGCATCGATTTCATTAATAAAAAGTAAACAAATGGATTTGAAACACTGTTGATGGATGAGAAAAACACGGCAATCGTTTGATATGGTTCTTTGTGGTATTTAATAAATCCCAGAGATGCAATAATATAATAGAAACTATCAAATGACAGACTTAAAAAGAAAATTACCGTGATCAACAGTGTGGTGATTGTAAACTTACGGGTTCGCATGTTTCGGTGATCATTGTGATCACCGTTATTTGTGCTCCTCAATGTCAATGCTATTTTTGTATACAGAGCACAGAAAATTACTGTAGGAATTATAAAAGTTAGCATGAACCAGATAAAAGAATAGGACAAATAATAATTTTGAAGAAAGCTGGATTGCGAAAAATCTATTCGAATACACGTATTATTAGAAATCGTATGATGAAACGATATCGGAACACAAATTATTAGTCCATAACAATACATAGCCATTATCCATCCTTTATTAAATTTGTGACAAATGGATCGATACTTCATTGCATAAACAACAGCACAGAATCGGTCAACTGCCATTGAAACTAAGTTCTGAACACTCATAAAAACCGAAAACCAATAAACTAACTGATTGTTCCAAAAATGACAATATAGAAATTGAAAAACGATATTTTCACAAATCCAATTTGGGTCTTCAATAAGATGTATAAATGCAGTAAGGCATACCAAAGCATCAAGACAACTTTGTTGGCGTAGTAAAATAGTAGTTAGCTTTGATTCAACTTTATATTTGAGCATAGTAAAGAAAAACAAAATGTTCACCATAAATCCAGATATATCTAATACACACAACACATATTTGAACATCAAGTTCATCATTTCAAAATTTAAAAATAACATAATTGTATTAACTTAAGTGTATAATTGTAAAAATAAAATTAGAAATGATATATTAATATTTCCCTAGATTCAATTGGTTGTATACTGTTATGTATGTTTCTAGGTAATGAGCCTATTATAGTTGTAGGGGAATAATTTAATATTTAAAAAATTATTTTAGGGCAACTTTTACCGACGATATGTTAAACTTATGAGGTACAATCGTCAGTCAGTAGAATTTATTTTTGGAAAATAATTGTAATTAGTAACATTAGCGGTATTAGTGGGACGGCTTAGTTCAAATACTAAAAAGAATTGTGCATTTTGAGAAACAAGCACCAAATTTGGCAAAAATGTACATTAATATGTTATGTTGCGGAGATTTTAAGATATTGGGCCACTTGAAATTTTATCCTTAGGTACGCCATTTTGGATTTCAAAAAGGCCGCCGCTTGAAATCTACGTTTGTTATTATCTATGGATATAATCCAGCTATTTACTTGATTCTGGTATATAAATTTATGTTTTTTGGGGCGAGGAATCCAATGGTATCAATTATTGGACTACACTTCCTAAAAAAAATTTTTAAAACAAAATTTTAAAAAATGTAAAAAAACTACATTGTTATTATCTCTGGTATGGCTACATAATGCGCATATTGACTTTAATTCTGGTGTCTAAATGTATGTTTACGTGGAGGTAGTTCTATTGGTATAGTAGTGTAGTAGTGGTGATAGTAGTGATATAGTAGTTGCATAGAAATAGATAGTATTGTCTGGAAACCAAGCCCTTCACAGGATTCCCTGAAGGATGTCAAGAAGAATCTGGGCCACCATTGCTGCTTGCCCTAGTCGGTATGATACTAGAGGGACCCAACATCAAGGAACAGATGGCAGACACTAGCTCTGCAGAAATTCCCTCAGCCCAGATACTAAAGTACAACAGCATCAAACACAAGGGAACACGTGGTACAACATCATTCACCAATGTCACCAATGTTGCACAGGAGACCCCACTTCCGATATACGTAGGTATAATTCTGCATGCTCATACACGCAAGAAGGAACTGGTTGACAGACTATCACACCTTGGCCTGAGCATCTTCTATGATAGAATGCTTAGGCTCTCAGCACAGATGGGAAACAGTGTCTGCCAACAGTTCCACAGAGAACGAGTGGTCTGCCCTCTGAAGATGCGTGGCAAAGTGTTCGCAATCGCGGCTGTTGACAACACAGATCACAACCCCAGTGCAACAATGTCAAAGGACTTCTTTCATGGTACAGCTATCTCTCTCATACAACTTCCTTCTTATACTGGTGAAGGAGTGAATCGGAGCATCGTCTTGTTGGAGGAACTGGGGATGCATGGTTCAAGAGAGTCGCTCCCTTGCCACACTACTACACTGATATACCCCCTGTCACTAGCAGCATCAAGAAGTCGCCTGTTCCAGTTTTTACAGTGGCATCATTGACCAGGGAGACTTCAAGCAGCACACTGATAAAGAATACCATTGGCTAGGCAATGCAAAGCAAGTCCTGGAAGACAATACTGATACACGGGCAATGAGAACACATCTTGGGCTGCATTTCATGCCAGCCGACCGACACCAAATGCTCGAGTTATCGCCCAACGTCGCTGCTTTCACTCTTCTTAGAGAGTGCCCACACAGTGGCCATGATTCGGCACTCAATGGACGTCGTGAAGAATGCTGTGGAACACCTGAATCCTGGACAGTCACCAGTGGTCACCTCTAATTAGACACTGTTTGCTTAAACCAAGCAGATACAGTGGAAGTGGCCTGTGAGATATGGTGAAGACCGGATTGTGGTGGTTTTTTAGTGGCCTCCACATAGAGATGGTGGCACCGAAGACAGTGGTGGACCTTCTGCAGGAGAGTGGTTGGGTGCAAGTACTTGTGGAAGCCGAGATTGCGACAGCAGTGACAGCAGACTCATTCCAGCGAGCATTCCATGTCTTGCGCATAAGAAGAGCACATCAAGTGTCTGCTGCAGCACTATACATCCTGCAAAATCGTGCATACAACCACTACTGTCTGGGAGAAACCAGGGATGCAGAGGACCTTACCCGTTTGAAGACTAGTGTTGCCAGTTTCAATATTGGTCAATTGTGCTGAAACTAGAACTGTTGTTTCTCGTGTATGTGCGTTCTCTCATGCAGGGATCGTTTATGATGTACCTCGATGCTCTGACAGAGCTGGTCCCATAGTTCCACACACTGCATGATCACACCCACTATGCTAGGTGGATACCAGAGCACCTGAAGAACCTGGCCAAACTCACCACCGAACACCCAGATGTGGCCAGGAAATTCAGGGAAGGCCATTTCATCGTTCAGAAAACACAAAAGGTGTTTACTCAAACTGGTGGGATCTATTACTATAATTTCTACACATGTGTTCCAATAATATTTCAACGTATATGATTGCAAACATCTTATGTGTAGCAATAAAACGCATTGGTGCTTGTACAATTGTATTTATTTGAAATTCAACATAATTACAAGAAATATAATTTTAATTTTTGAAAAATTGTAAGCCTTTTTTCATAAATAGTCATCAGCATTTACATAATGTCTTAAAATTTAAAATGGTTGTAAAAAAATTTATATTGTAGTTAGGTCATGATCTTGGCTGCCGTGATCAACCTCTGGCTGACAAAGTTTTTGACTTCATATAGAAGAAATTTAGCTTTCAGACCCCTCTGAAAAATGTTAGCCACTTTTTGAAACATAACAAAATCAAAATGGCCGCCGAAATAACTGCACCTAATAGATACAGTTACTAATATTTTGATTATAACTCGAAACCAAAACATTTTTTCTATATCAATATGCATATATAAAAGTTGCCCAAGAATGTCATCTATCTTCAGTTTCTTCTCCATCTTCTATCTTCTTCTCCCAAATAGTGCTTGAAATCGATAAATTACAAAATTTTAACATATAAGAAAAATCAGTTCTAACACCATTAGTATATTTATTTACATGTATATATTATAACAAAAATGACATCGAATATAAAATGACTTCTAGTATACAGATATTTGCACCATATTAGAGAAAACAAGCTAATCAGTCTCAATTTCCGAAAAGTCATCATCAGTACTAGAGTCAATGTCATCATACTCATTATAACTATTATCACTATCTGAGTCTTTTTCTGACTCATCATACCCGTTATTGTTCACATCCTGATCATCGTTATCATCTCCGTATCGAGATAAACACTCTAAAAGTGCGGGTTGTTGATGCCTTACAAAGTATACATAGTCCATTTACCAGCTCCCTTCATTTACCAAGAGGAGATGGGAGACTTTTGAGAAATGGATTTCTTTGCAAGTAATTGCGAAATAATTGGCTCGTTTATATGATTCCAGAGACAGTCTTCATCGGGTGGTAGTCTTCATAGTCCGCGCTTCACCCATGGTATCACTACGTACGTCTCCATATACGACGGTATTCGTCGGGTGAGGCAATTCGTCGCCAACAGGCCGAACACGATTTCCCCATTTTGTCTTTTTGGAAGTTTTTTTTGGACATAATTTAATTAAGTTTGCTGATATATAGATGAATATTATTAGGATATCAATGGATAAACAGATTATATCAATCCATCATAATTATTGTCCAACAATATTTTAAAATCCCATTAGAAATTAAATTGAATACACAATATTAATGCTAGAACAGTATAAAAATATTTGTAAAAGCATTTTTATCATTTTGAAGTTAAAAGCTTTATTAACCTACCTCCATTGCATAAATGAAAATTTTGTAAAATATCTATTACGAAAAAAACACTTTGAAAAAAAAATAATAAAAACCCCTTAAAGTCAAACTTGCAAATGTAGATATAGATTCGTTGTAATTTGATAGAAACTTTTTTAGGGAGTTAGGTATTTAGTAACTTGTATTTAAATTGTATTCATATATTGTTCTATTTATTAAAGATTAATCAAATTGTGATTTTCAAATATTAACTAAATGGTTAGTAACAAATTTCTATATTTTTACATTGATATTTGTAATTTTATATATGCTATTTTTTACATTTAACGAAAAATTATATTACTAAATTAATTTATAAGTGTAACTTAAAATCAACGGAACATTGTAGAGGATGTTCTAGTGTTTTCATGGTAGAGTAGAAATGTTCTATATTTTTGACTATAGGTTCTCACTAATCTAGAAAGATTAATATTTTTAGCTCAACATTATTTCATTGTATTGGTTAAATGCAATCTTCAAGAACTAGTAATGGTGAAATTACACCAGTAGGTATTTTTAAAATACAAATATACAAAAAAAACGAAAAATGTTTTGAAAATTCTTAATTTTTGGGAATAAATTCGGATAGAATCAGAAATAGTTTTTTTTAAGAAATTTAGTCCTAAGTCTTTTTTGTATCGATATTTTGTTTGGGAAAGTGAGGTGAATGTTAAGATGTTATTCAAAGTTCACTTATCCTATTTTCATAAAAAATGGCTTATCAACGGGGTCATCCTGTTTCTTATGTCTCAATTTGGTATTTATTATAAAGTGATTTCTAATAAACAATATAGATAAAACAAACAGCAATACATATAAACAAATTAGTAAGGTTCAAATTAATTAAATTAAAAAGGCTTTTACGTTGAGGGCCCATATTTACAAGTCATAATTTTGGAAAATTTTTTTAAAAAGCTTACAATAATGTTATTGTTATCATTAAAAATAAATTATATAATATTAAAATAATAAATACAGTTTATACTTCAAAATATAAATTGTACATTTCTAAGGGTACAATGACAAATAATATTTTAATACAAATGAAAGGGAAGTATATATTTACGAAAATTAAATTATAATTTTTAAAAATATATATTTAAAAAATAATTATATTATTTATGCTTGAAATAATCCGGGAAATATTTTTATTTAATTAATTCGAAATTTACGGGATAATGGCCATAATTTTAAAAGAATAATTGTTGCATTTTTCCTTCAATTCGAACTTTGATCTAGTTATTATATAATTATCATCGACATACATTTTAAAATAAACTTTGATGTGTTTACTTATTTCAAATTAAAGTAGTATAATAAAATGTTATCCTTGTTTTGAATTAGAATCGATTTAATTATAAAAAGATATGAATCATTATTTTAGCTCGTACCTATACTTTCTACAATTTTGTAAATAAAAAATTAATTTTTTTTAACTATTGTAACCTCTTTAAAAAGTGTAACAACTTATATAAGGACGATTTTATATGTATATTGAAAATTATGACATATTATTTAAATAGCATTTTTATAAGTATCTAATTAAAAATATATCATTTTAAAATATGTATCGAAAAATTATTATATGAAGTTTAAAATATAGCCGTTTAAAACAATCAATCTAAAATATATATATGATTTAAAAAATGACAGGATATATTTTTAAATTATATTCTTATCGTCCTATATCCGTTCTTTGAATATATAATTTTAAAGTTGTTTGAGAATTGTAAATCTAATAGTACTGTTTACATTAACTAAACATATATTCATGGTTTTGGAAGAAAAATAAATTCAAAACTACATCGTGTTATAAAAAATATGAAAAGAAATTTTGTTAAAAAAATTTTTGTTTAGTTTTAAATATTTCATAAAGATGATATTCAAGGGTATGTATTCTCAATTATTGCATGTAGTAAGTATGCATTCATTTGTCATATATAAACACATCTGAAATATTATCTCCTCTTGTTTTTTCGCCCATATGGAAAAGTATCAATTTATGCAACTAAATTGTATAATGTTTGAATTTTTCTTCTTTACATAAAATAAATGTACATCTTTTTGTTATATTGATTGTATTTAAACCTACGGTAGTAGGTTGTTAGCTCAATGAAGAACTTGAGGGCAACCTACGCACTGTAGGTATTATAGGATAAGCACAAACTTTAAATTGTTTTACATAGTCATCATAAAAACAAACTGTAGAGGTGTCGACATGATTTTAAATGCGTTGGATAGCGTTGATAGCTTTTATAGATCTTTAGATACAGACAGTCAAAAACGCAATTTATCATAATTCTTCTTTTTCTTCATACTCAATAACTACCCCTAAACTTCAACCGATTTTGATATTTTTTTCAATATACATTAGAAATGGGCTGCATTTGCATAAATTGAAATAAAAATTTAATTTATTTAGCTTTTGATCTAAAATTGGTCGTAAAAGGATAATTTTAAAACATTTCTTAACATTACAAGCGTACTCATTGAAAACTATGCTTCAAATTCGAGGTTTACATAAAAAGGAATGAGTTACATGGATTGTGAAATTTTTAATTTTGTTACTATTACTAATATTTAGATTTATCAGTTTAAGTATTCTATAATTGGAAGCAATTTCTACATTTCTACGCACGATGACCTATTTATAGATTTAGAAAGAAACTATATAATGATCCAAAGTACACTGTTATAAAAACAAGTTTGCCAGTTTTCTGTTCATTGTCATAAAAATCGATTGATTTTCTAGGCACGACAGTTTGGAATGATATTCGCGACAGGGGGAGACAGACGAATATGTGGCTAGATACCGCTGCTATATAGGTTGTTTATTTCGACGAAACTAATAGAACACTAATAAAACATAATTAACAAAAAAGTGTGATATTATTATTAGTCAAAATGGCAAAAAGTATGTTAGCTTCATACCACAAACGAAAAGATCTAGCATAAATTGTGTTAACTCTTACAAAACTATTTTCTGATTTATTCTATCTACGTTTAACCTTTTGAGTTGGTTATACTAACAGAAAATATACTTACATTCAAAATTTTCAGTAACGGTTTCTTATAGCATATGGATAATATTTAAAATACTTATAATATAATAATTGCATCATATCTTAGTTTTTAACACACATTTCAACACACAGACAAACGTATTAGTTATCCAAATGGGAAAGATTAATTGATAAGTATTCTCAAATTAAATAAAATGTATCAAAATCGATAAATTGATTACAAAAATTATTATCTTTTATATAATTTACTGAAAATATGTAATTGTTGCCTTTTTTAATTTGCTCTTCCACGATTTTAAAACGAAGATATTGTATATTGGATAATATGAAATTTAATAATGTAAATAATTTCAAATATGTATTATTCACATTATTTCTAATTATTATATATGGTTTATAGTGGTTGATAGTGGGGATCATAGAAATAAAAATTTTAATTCTTATGGTGGGATTATTGAAAAAATAATTTGAATGAAAATTCTTGAATCTACATGTCAATATTTTAGTTTTTAGGGCTGATTTATGACAGATGAAATCCCTCTTTCTGAATGTAGGTACTTAAGCAAATGATGTTCCAGTACTTTTTTAAATGTATATAAAACCATAGCCGAATCCAGGCATCTTTTCAAATGAACATGGACCGCGGGGCCGGGGGCTGACCCAGTTTTTAGGTTGTGATTACAATTAAAATATTTAGTAACATTATTAATACTTCGACTTATAACTGTTGGCGCACAACAGATTCCTCCAATGAAAAATTGAACAATCCACCAGAAGGAATTAAACTGTTACAAATTTATCGATAATCAGTTGCATGGATTACAGTAAAGAATCTATCAATTATTGTTATTAAGTTTTGTTGTTTGTTGATCAAGACGTCCATCCAGTATTGATACTGACTGCGCCATACACTCTACAGAACAAAAAGTTTATTATAGTGTTTTGATTTTGAAGAGAGTTGATTGATATTTCAATTAAATGAAAAACTGAAATAAACATAAAAATGCATCAAGTAAATAAACGAATTATAAAAATGGTCACTATTGATTTAATCTTATGGTGGAGGATATTAAATCATATTGATTATAAATCCAGAAATGGCCAAACAAATTCAACCAAATTTATAGTTAGTACTATAAAGTTACTACAATGAATATTAAGTTGTATGGATATCTACGAATGACTTAGTTTTAAATTGTCAACTATTATGTGTAAATAAATGTAGAGTTAAGAAAGACTTTTTAAAAAATCCAATCACTGAGAGTGTTCTTCCTATAGTAAAAAATCTTTTATGTGTAAAGATTTATTTGAAAGTTTTCGGGACAATGTAAAATATTTGCAATACCCGCATTGTTTGAATTTTTTTGTGTTTAGTTATGAATTAATGCTTATTTTTGGGTCATTAATTTTTGGATATATAGTGTTCTTTATTTTTTCTCGTTTATATTTAAAAAACGCAGAACTTATTTTTATTACATCATTACAATTGTAAAATCTCATTAATTGTTGTATGTTTAAAACAACCAAAAAATTAATTAATCATTTATCGTATAAATATTTTTTAATTTAAAGAATAGGCAAATGTTTAAAAAACTATTTTTTTTTTTTTAAGATTTCACTGTATTTCCTTATTTTAAATAGAAAAACGTGATTGTCTAACTTTTGATCCGCATCATTAAGAAAATATTGTTTTAAAATGTATTTAAAGGAAAGATAAATTTAATGTTTCAATTTTTTTGGTTGCTTAAACACAAGCACGAACAATTTTAATATGTATCTATTAAAGCTTGACATATAATACATATAAATATTTAAAGAAAACAAAAAATAAATATGTCATCAATATATAATGTATATATATATATACAGATATATACATACAAATATTTAAAGAAAATATATATATATATATTTAAAAGTGAAATTATTTCATATTTTTTGTTTTTTTCAAAACTGTATATCTCCGATATTTGATTGTATTTTTGCCAAATAACAATTTTTACTATTATACATTAATTTATTAATTTCATTAACATATAGTTATTATAGATTTTTTAAACTGATTTTTTGAACAGATTTTTTCCAGTTTCAAAATGTTTTTTATGAAAATGTCACTAAAAACTATATATATATATATTTATATAGCGATATTTTAATATTTTTTAATATTGACTTTTCCTATTTTTTAGTTGTGTTAAATATTTTTTCCTGATCTGCAACGCTACTAATTCAAAAATCTAAAGTTGAGTATAATATATATCTATAACTATAATTGCATATTATTATTTTAGGATGAATATTTACTGTTGCGTAAATGAGTAATATGGCGAGCAATAAATACAATTTATTAAAAATATATAAGCGTATTTAATTACTATACCACTCGGTTTTTTAATCAATATAAAAGCATAAAAGCATATTTTTTTTAGTGTTTTTCTAATTTGTTTAATAATTTGTTTAATAACTTTTTAACATTTTAATTGTATTACAATTCTTTGTGTTTGCTAAATATTAGAAAATAGCAATCAACGAATATACAAATAAATATTTATAATTTATAGATGTTGAACATTTCTAGATAAAAAATCTTTATTTTAGAATTGTAATTTATATATTAGGTCTATGTTATATAAATATCCCTAAACATTGTTTACGAAATATTATAATAATATTAATTGTAGATAGACTAATAGTTAACACGAAACGTGAAAGGTTAATGTTGACATCAGTCAGGGCGACTTCAAATAAAACTGTTTCAAAAAGGAATCATGACATCAGTCAGGACGACTTCAAATAAAACTGTTCTAATCAGTGAAGCGAATGATTACATTAATTTTATAACTTTAAAATGTTCGTCAATTTTAAATAAATTTTATTAGGAAAAACCTAAAAGAAACTAAATGCTTTTATACAATGAAATTTTAGCTACTTTTGATTTAGTTAATGTTCATTTTCCATTTAATGTCGTTGTAATTAGAAAACCAGAATATTGAATATGTTGGATATATTGAAACATCTTTATATAATGTGCATATTTGACAAAGTAAAATTATAAATCATACAATAACGTAACATGGAAAATAAATATAATGTTGCCCTATTAAAGCGCATTAAAGATACCAAACAATGAATTATATAAAGAAAATACTTTATGTGTAAATAATGTACAGTACTAAAAAATTAATCTAGTAAGTTTAATATAAATTATACCGGCACAGAAGTTTTTTTTAATATGTTATCTTCTAATTACAAAGATTTACTATTATGTCAACATTGTTTAGTTAATAATTTTTCAAATACTTAGCGTGTTTCCATATTTATATTGTTAGAAATTGCATTTTGTGGCTGTATCTGTTGTCTTGTTGATTTCCGAGTGATCTTTCTAAGTGGGTAGAAACATGTATCTTTCATTTTTTCACGCATAGATTTTAATAAGATGAAGTAAACAAAGGGATTCGCAACACTGTTGAAGGAGGCAAAAAACACTCCAATTATTTGATATGGGTTTTTGTATTCAACCAGACCGAGGGAATATACCATGTAATAGAAGCTGTCAAATGACAAACTTAATATAAAGATTATTGTGATAATCAACGTTGCGATAGTAAACTTCCGTGTTACCGAATTTTGCTCGTCGTTCTGATTATTTAATCTTGTGTTTCGCAAGGTCATAGCGATTTTGAAATACAATGCAACGAACACAGTTGTTGGTATAATATAAGCAGTCATGAGCCAGCCAAATGAATATGTCAGTAACAAGGATTTAAGAAGTTGGGATTGAGAAAAGTCAAAAGGGATACATGTTCCGTTCGTGAGAGTTCTACTAAGTGCGTTTGGTATACAAAATAATCCACCATAACAAAAAACAGAAATTAGACAGCCAACATGAAACTTTTGACAAAAAAATTTATATTTTGTTGCATAGATTACTGCCAGGAATCGATCAATTGCCATCAAAACTAAATTTTGAATGCTCATAAAAACCAAACCCCAGTACATGTATTGACTGTGCCAAAGATGGCAGATAATGGAGTCGATTGAATGTATCTCAACATGCCATATTGAAGTTTCTAATAAATGAAGAAATGCAAACATACATACCAGCGCATCAAGTATACATTGTTGTCGAAGAATACATGTTGTTACTCTTGATTCAATCTTATGTTTCATTAGCGTTAGAAAAAAAATAATGTTCACCAAAACCCCCGAAATATCAAAGATTCCCAGTCCAGATTTGTAAATTAGTTCAAACATTTGCATTTTTTTAATACTTGTTATGAAAAATAATACTTTTCAGATAACTAATTTGTTTTACATGGTTTTGGGTAGAGCTCATCCAATCAGAAGAATGTAGAATATCTCTCTATAAAGAAGTAGCCTATTATTGTTCAGGAATATAGTTAGTTGAAGTTAAACATTATAATAAATTTATTAACTAATATTGCATACATCTAAAATAATTATTTAAACTTTTAATAATCATGAGTATTTAGATACATGAGTATTTATTTATTTTGAGAAATTGTTTTTGTGTGAAAGTTAAATTCTTAATCAACTATTATTGAATAAAAATGTCTATATACCGTACCCACTCCTCCATTCAGAATGTATAACTTAAAAGAAAATATGTTGAGATATACGTAACTAATCATTATACACAAAAGTAGGAAAAGGTCCAACATTTATTATTTGCACCTCCAAAAAATATCCTGGCTACGAGCCTATCTTTGGAGATGTAATCGTAAAATTACAATCCCGTATAAATACGAAGTTTTTTATTGGATGGGTTGCTTTAGATTTAATGAGTGAAGAAGTCGCGCCATATATTTAAAGTTTTTTCTTTATTTATAACGAACTATTATACTTGGCCTGTTATTTTCAATATATAATTATATCTTCATTATATATTATTCCTTTCTTGTATCTATATATATACATAAATGTTTTTTACATTTTCTGTTTTATTAATATATTTTCGTTATTAATCTGATAATATCTAATATTGAGCGGCACATATTCAAATAACAAATGTAAAATACAATAAAGAAAAAATAAAAACCTTTTTGTGTAAAAATAATTAATACAACTGCATGTAAAATAGATAAATAAAATTTAATTCAAAACCACTTGATAAGTTTCTAATTACCTCAATTAGATTATATTTATAGTATAGTTTTTGTGAATGATTTTACACAGATCTGTAATATTTTATTTTCATTAAATCTAATAGTATGTTAAAATTCTGTTACAATACGAATCATATTATAGATTAAAATACATTTTAAATACATTTTACAAAATAGTTTATATGCTATGTGTATGCATATATGATTAAATAAATAAGCATTTTAGACATTTGTATTAGGTATTTATTAATGCATAAACACACATGGGTGTGTATAATCTCCCATTAAAGCAATAGTTAAAAAATAAGTTAATTAAGTTATCTCTCATTAAAGCAATAAATAAGTAAACACTTTTTATTTACATTACAACATTTTCCGTTTACTTAATTATCTATTTCAATTATATAACTCTAATGTATCACGAAGGTTTCTTTCTCGAAACTCGAAACTCTTTTCATCATATTCTTCCCGATCTATATTGGCTTCTTTTCATGTAAAAAAAATAATTTTTACAAATTTGGAAAAAAATGTCATTATTGTCATGAAATATTATATTTAAGTGTATTCTATGAATATAAACATAGAATCAATTTTTAATTGAGATAATTAAGGTCATTTAATTTTCAGTATACCAATTTTTTTATATTTGAATCCGGATAAGCCATGTTTTCCCACATTTTAACAATAATGAAATGAATGAAAATATATTGGCCATACCAGTGTAGCAGGTTGAGAATACTACTGAGTACAATCAACCCCGGTTGACAATACCCATAGTATAATTAAACCGGGTTAATATTATTCTGTAGTATTATCAAACCGGGTCGATTATACTATATTGTTTAGTTCATAATATCTGCTATCACAAGATGCGCGTAGCTATTACGCAATCGATACGCAATCAGACCGTTCATTACAGAATTTCTTTATCACACATGCATACTTGGAATATTATGTTATAAATAGGAAATATCCTGATTATTGTAAGAACGAGGGGGGTAAAAATCGAATACTCTGGCGTGCAAAATAAGCGGGAGGGTTGTAAAAATCAAGAGGGATCATCAATTTAAAATAAATAAATAATAGGAGGGGTTGTAATTTTCAAGGTGGAGTTCACTAATTTCTGAAAAATAAATAATTGGTTGATTGTAAAGAGTAAACTGGGTTGAGGGGGGGATTTATATGTTTACTTATTCTTTTCATTGATTTGTTAGAAAATTATTTATAAATTATGGAAGTAAAGGATGAGAAACACAATATAAGCTTTCTATATAGTAAATGATAAATCAGTACATAATCATATTGGTCGTAGATTAAAAAGTAAAACAACACAAATTTGTGTGCAGTATTTTTGATAAATTGCATTCTCTCATTGGTGTAAACAACGAGTCTATACATTATACTATTATTTAATTATAATATATATATTTTTATTATAATTTATAAACAGAGTATATGAGTAAAAATAGCACTGTGTTCATACCTATAATATGAGAGTTTCATAAAATTTACAGTAATAAAATAATTAACACTATTATAATAAAGACCACCTCCATACCAAAATGTTATGTACCGGTACGAAATTTTGTGGTTCAGTTCAGGAAAAGACTTGATTAAAAAATATTTTTGAAATTGCTAATGCATTTGATTCTGCTAAATGCATTGAGTTAAATTCAATTGGCACATTTTATTATTATATTAAATATTTTTATTATTGAAATTGCTCAGTGCACTGAATGAAATTCATTCGAGAAATATTTGCTATTAATCTGACTATTCACATACTTGATCTGGCAAAGTTGATTAATGACCCGGAAAAGCTATAAAAGGAAAACAATGTTAGTTTTACATTTCAATATAAAACATTCTTTTCATCCTATACTCACATTAACTTGTTCAGTTTTGTAAATATTTCTACGGCAAAGTTCTACATACATCGGGTTATTTATTATTACTATTTTGCTATTGTAATAAAACTATTTTTGAATTTAAACGGTTCTATTAAAAATATTGCTGGAGTTTACCCGAACGTTTTGAATATTGCAAACCATAATTCAATTGTTATATTGATTTAAAAATATGCTTTTCACGGCATATAATAAATGTATTTCATGTATTTGTTTGTAAAAACTATGAGAACTATAATGAGACATATTACAAAATATTCAGCAGTTTGTTTCACTTATATATTGATTGATTCAATAATATATAATATATTATATAAACAT
>JAUZNC010007829.1:0-33420 GCA_034780395.1 Vannuccia rotundouncinata | reverse complement strand
TTTTCAAAATATTTGAAATATTCTCGACACCTACGAGATTTCGTAAATGTCGAGATTCTCGACACCTACAATTAACGATTAATTAATGCGTATCTATGTAAAATTTCAATTTTGTTGTTATTTGTAAATATTATGCATAAGTTATCTAAAATCAAGAAAGCCAGGCGCATGAACATAAAAAAGGTATCAATCAGATATTACATTAGAAGATGCTGCACCAAGTAAAATAGTACTTCGTAGCAAACTAATAAATTAATTGAACCAGTTCCACAATTTAACAATTCTGAAACATCCAATTTTTTTGTTTCTTTTTTTTCCGTGCCCGGATTGTGGAGAAAATAAACTTTGTGCCAATATGAATTCTAAAAATCTATCCAGTCAAGCTACTATTAAATGTAACAATTGCTCACTTGTGTCAATACATGTTTCAACCAACACAGATCAATCACTCTCTGCTGTGCATTTCAGTTCACAAATGAGCATGGGCCATAAGCAAGTCAACACTTTTTGTGCAATAAATGGTTTGTCACTGATGACACAGAGGCATACATCTAAATAACATACAGGTGTATGGCAAAGTTGACTCTAATTGTTAAAAAGGAATGTGTTAACCACATATCAAAGAGGTTATCAACTGCTTTGCGAAACATGAAGAAGACTAAAAAGCTTGGAGGCAAAGGTACCAGAAGGCTGACTGATGCCATTAGAAGAAATGCACCTGATGTTGACAAGATGAAGAAAGGATGTGAATATAATGTGAAAATATCTTACTTTGATTGTTTGTAAAGGATCTTTTTTGTACAAATTTCATTTTCCTCTAATGTTCATATTAATTAAATGTATATTATCCGCAAACTAGGTTTTTTCATTTTCAAAATGATTCAACTTCTAAACTCTTTCATGGATCCTTACCATATTTTTTGCATATTGCTTTATTATGATGTAATGAATAATTCTTAGTAGTGATTAGAATAAATTTTGATGAAAACACATGTTTTATACATATTTTGTTTAGAAAATTGGTCAAATTTGACCTTCATTAAATAATATATTTATTTAATTGCATAATTTTTTTATACTTCAGGGTAGAATAAAATAACTACTATGAATTGACAACAATATTGATATAAACATATTAAAATTTAATAATTATCAGTACAATATTTTTTTAACTGATTCATTTTTTAAATATGGCTAATTTTGTTAATTTTAGCATCATTTTCCCACTTTTTTCAAAAAATATGTGTAATATAGCTATTAAAACATCATTTTCATTAAAGTTATGATATAAATAACATATTTGATATATCATTACTAAATTTGAAGTAAAAAATAATATTTATTGTATATGCACTCTTAAATACAATTCATCTCTAAAAATAAGATATATTTTTTGTAATTAAAAATGATGAATGAGGTTATTTTCAAATTTTAGAATATTTATTACAAGTTTTAGTGGTTTAATTTTACAAAGAGTGTTTTATTTTTTTTTATTGCAATTTATGTTTTTTTGTTGTGTAACTCTCTTTCACAATCCTGCAAATTTCGATATTATGTGTCCATTTTTTAATGGAAATACTATCCATATACAGATATACTACCAACCTACTATTATTAAATTATGTTACCTTAATTTAATAAAATTTAAAGATAATATTTATTCAAAGAAATCTCTATAAAAACATCTGCAACTTATCTCTAAATTTTTACAAGGTAATGCTAAAATAATATTAAATACTAATAATATTTAGCATTCACAATATACTATATACATATATTTTGTGCCTAAAATATTTCATTTATTTATAAAGTTAGTAATTTTACTATTTTGTCAAACATTTATAATTTAATCACACAATATTAATCATTAGTCTATAAAAAAAATATTTGTTAATACAAAATATTATAAATTCTTTCTTCAGGGTAAAAATCGACTGGAACACAAATTGGAACAATAAATTCTTTATAAAAATGAAGAATATGCTACGTCGAACAAGTAAAAAAGTTGAGAAGTTGAAGGTATCTTTACAAAACACTGCTACTAAAGACGACGATTTTGAAAGAGATGTCAATGAGTTAGAAGAAGACTTTAAAATGGTTGAACAACGACTTGAATTAAGTTCAGTTGAATCAAGAGAAGATTTCATTCATTCAAAACCAAAATTAAAATTGAATAAAATGGAAATCCAGAAAGACTTAGGAAACATAGCTTACCGAGCAAGAGCGTTAAGAAAACAATTAAAAGAAAAAAGTGACGACGAGAAAATAAGTATTCCAAAAAGCAACAATTGTTCAACGGAAAAATTAATTTTTTTGAAAAAAATTGAAAGTGTCATCGAGGTCGTTTTAATGAAACTTAAGGAATTCAAAATACAAGCTGATAAAATCATTGAACTGTCTGAAGATTCTGATCACCGTAGACACTTAATAGAAAAATGTAAAAGCTTAGTTCACAACTTTGAGGAATTGAATGATCTTTACTTAAAATTAAAAACAACAATTTTTCGAACAAACGGCCCTGATATTTCGAGAAACCTTCTGGAAAAGTTTAACCATGATTCCGCACAACTGAAAAAAGAATTAGTGAGTAATATTGCAGAAGTGAAATTTGTCATCAATAACAATGACGGGCACAAAACAGATAATACTTTCAAATTTAATACCTATCAAGTCACAAACTGCCTTAATGGATCAGAAGATGGCATAGATTTCAGTGAACAGTCGATTGAAACGAATTCACGTGAGACAAATGATGAAGGTGATCACAATTTGAAATGTCCAACAAATCCATCAGTAGGAGCAGAAGGAATAAACGTTCCTGAAACAAATAAAAATAAGCGAATCCTATTCAAAGAAAAAAATACAGAACCGGAAATTGCGTCAGAATCGGAAACACAAATGCCTGTATCCTATGGAATGCACGTGAATATTAATGGTGAAAACAATTTGAATGGAATTGGACGCCCTCAAATCAATCAGACTGGATTACTTAACTTTGACTATGGGGGGAAATCGGGCAAAGATTTCAACGAAATTCATTTGAATAAAAAAGAAGACTCTCAATTCAATGGGAATAAATCTACGGAAACGAATAATGAAGTTAACTGTTTAAATATTGCTTACCTGAAGTGTCAACAAAAACAGAAAATTGGAAAAAATGTCCCTCCGAACTTTCAAATCAATCAAAATGAATTTTATGAAGCCTTCACTCCAACCAATGTGTTTGAACCAAATTACGAAGGCGAATCTGATGAACGACATAATAAAGAAAAAAAAGAACGTCATAGCAATAAAATAAGATTGCTCAAAACTTTATTCGGAATATTCCAGAAAACAACATTAATCATGAATGAATTAAGTTTCAATCACATTGAAAACGAGATAAACGCAGAAGAGTTCAAGATCAAAAGCAAAGATTACAAGAGCAAATATGTTGAGGAATATGAAAAAATATCAAAAAGTGATGATCCTACCGCAAACTATTATATTCTTCTTGATATGGAACAATTTTCTTCCAAAATTCTTGATGAGTTATCAGTTCTATTTTCAACAGTACCGAACACATTAGATATCAATCAAGAAATGAGGTATTTTGAAAATTATTTCAATACAAAATGTGCAACTTCTCCAAACACAATAGAACGAGTTGTACCAGAGAGCAAATTTTACAGAAATAAATTGAATTTGTATCAATTACGTTTTTCTAAAAAGATGGACGATTTAGAAAAAGTGGAACAACAACAAATACTTTCAAAGACTACCAGCGTCATGAAAACCGATCCAAATAGCGAACATTCTTCGAAATCGAATGATCATAATCCACAAACAAATTCTGTTAATCGGTCAAAGGTTGTAAAATGTACTGCCTGTAATTATGAGTGCAGTGAGGATCAAAATCGATTCAATGATGAAATGAGAAAGGAGGATTCGTGTAAATATTGTCCATCCAGTTGTCCATGTGATATGCATATCATAACTAGAAAAGAAACAATGACTTTGACACCATTCTATAAAAAGAGCACAGACGGGGATAAAGACGACTTAGTTTCTGATTTAAATATTCAATTCTTGAAAAGAAAGGACATTCTAAAAACATTACACGAGCTTTGCCTAAAAGCCACTAATGTGTCTAACCTTCTTGAAGAGATTTCCAACCGGAAATGCTACATTACAATGTCTGAATTTGTAAAACGCCGTATTCAAACAGGAAAACTGGATGACTGGCCTGAGAATCGAATGACGCTACTTTATTATTTGGAACAACGGTTTGCTCGGAAGAAGAAACATCGAGACGATTAAACAAGGGAGGTGGGCTTTGGAGCACAGAAGAATGACTGGATGATAAAGTGAATTAAAATATATTCAACTTATTCAGCTGAACAAATTAATTAGATCGAATGAATATGAAAATAATTTAATAATTTGCTACAAATATCTAGTATGAATTTATAAAACCTCTTCCCTGTATTCCCTGAACAAGACAAAACGTGGAATACACCTTTAACAAAAACAGCTTATTAGTCTTCGGTGACACGCTTTTAGAAATTGTCCCCTCCTTGAATATTACATCACTTCTTGCAAATTATCAGGGCCAAACCATTCTAACAATTAAACAAATCTAAATCTATTTCCTTCGACTGCTCTAAAGAAACCGCTGATATCACAATTAAAATCTTTTTTCTGCTTGCCATCAATTCTGTAGAACATCTCATAGATTTGTTTCAGTTTCAAAAGACTTCACAAACTGGATTCCTGAGATTACTACTTATGAAAGAGTTACACTCCCATGTTCTCTATACTTACATTTCTTGAAAGAAATTACAATTCTTACAATTTCTTACATTTCTTTGTAATATATTTTTTATTTGTAATATACTTCCATTTTTTATGATCATTTTTTTTTTCATTTTTTCTATTTTCCACAAATAATTCAAAAATTACAAATTACATTATTTTGAATATTTTTGTTGTAGTTTACATTTTGAATGCTCATCATTTGCAATATTCTATTGAACAACTTTATATGTATGAGTACATATTATTCTTATATCAGTAATAATCTTAATTTTTCCTCATTTAGACATTTGTTTACCCAAAAGTATTTTTTGACATTTTTTGTATACATAGATTTTGTTGTATATAATATTTATACATTTTAAAAAAAATTCTCATTATATGCTATATATATATATTTGTCATTATCCCAATCATCATTTTTATTTTATCAATTCAATCATTTTCGAACAATTATTTTATTTTTTTAACGTCATAACGTGATATTTTTATATCGTCATTGAATATTTTATATGATTGTACACATTGGTATTATTATATTGAGTATTTTAATATATTAGAAATATATTTCAAATAATTGTTTAAAATTTTGTAATTTTTTTAAAATCTCAATTTTGTTTCTTCAGAAATTTGTTTACCCCATCGTATTTTTTCAAATTTATGTTGTATAAAATATTTACACATTTTAAAAAACTGTTTAAATATGTTTAAAAATGTTTTAAAATTTCGTTAAGAGCTGTTAAATGTAAATAAAATAATAATTTAGTAATTTTTAAGGACATTTAGGAACTTTTCAGTATATTTAGGAACTTTTAAGGATGTTTAATAATGATAAAATTTTTTAAAATTTGCTAATGTTTATAAAATATACTAATGATACCAAAATCGTAAATATTTGCTGAAATACCTTACATTATGAAATACTACTATTCAATTAAAAGTAGTCTATTCCTAAAAAATTAAATCATCGCAACAATTAATCAAGTTTTTAAAAGAAAAATCGAATTCTGTATATGTAATATAGCACTAAAAATATTTTAAATTAGCCAATTTGGTTACTGCACTACCTACTAAAAATCAGAATATTGGTAAAAATCAATAAGTGTATGTAAGATATCGATAACTGAAATTAATCAAATTGATAATTGTCGAATCAAATTCTCCATGTGCTATATAGTACTAATAGCCATTAAACTTATTTAAATTCATCACATTCATGACAAAAATCAAAGTATTGATAAAAATTAATAAGTGCTCGTCAGGTATTGATAATTCTATATTTAATCAAGTTTGTAATCCAAAATTTGAATTCTCCATATGTTATATATACTAAAAATGGTCATTTTTGGCTAAGGATGGTGAGAGGGTCAAACAATGTTTAAAAATTCTATTTTTTGATTAAAAATTTTTTTGATTTTGGCTAGGGAAGAGGGGCGTGATGAGTCATGTGTTAGGGGTCACTATCACATCCCACTAATAATTAAACTTAAATTATGCTCATAGACATTACACTAATAAATACTGTATTTATTAGTGTAATGTGTATTGCTATAATATACGATATATCATAATATAAGTTAAGTAAAAGTGAAAAAATTATTGAAATTTATATACACAAATTGAAATAAAGTAATGGAATATAAGCTTATTGAAATTAATATACGCTCAAATAATTGTATAAAATATAAGATACCAAATTTCATAAAGTGCGCGAAAATATTATAGTTTTCAAATATATCTCTTGCTGTTCTTTTGTTTCAGAGCTGCATTAACCGTCTGCGGCTCTTTAGACTCAGCGTAATATGCTCACATGATAAAAATAATTTTCAGACCATTTTCATGTACAAACATAAGTGATATTATTAAAATTAGCTCATACCTTAAAACAAATAAAATAAAAAAATTAATGTTAGCTAAATTTATTTAAAAAATTATTTGTGTTTTTAACATCTAACAACAGAGCTTCAAGGAAAAAAACTATATTATCATTTTGCAAACTGTAAATTTGGATTTTCAAGAAATGTTAATCTTTGTAGGTACTAGTCGGAAAAGCAAGGACAGATTTTAATCCATATCTAATCATGTAAAGTTTATTACCATTCTGAGCTAATTATATCGAAAGTGATCGAAAGTATTTTGCATTTCGAAATCTTTCCATATAGTGGAACTAAAAATTGTTTATATCCAGATTGCAAATTGTGAAACTAATTTTTCCTTCCTTAAAACTCTGTTGTTGGATTTTAAACTGAAATAATTTTTACCTGAAATTAAGCAAACATTCGTTTATTTATTTATTTTAATATTTGAGCTAACCCACTTTTTGCCATTTTGGTTTTAAATATAGTATTTTAAATGTATCAGAGAAAACTTCATAGACAAAAAAAACAGTATATTTACGTGAACTTACTCAGCACAGCTAAATAATGAGCACGGCTGGGATCTAAAATATATCGATGACTGTTGCCCCTGTTTCAATCAGTATCATATAGTAACAATAGCATACCAATAATGAATACACTATTAAACTAGTCCTTGCTATATATATATATATTTGTCTAGCTTCGACTTATTAATTTGATAATAATTATATTATGAAGTTTAATATCAAGACAACATCCATGTCCTTTCCTTACTGAAATGTTGTAATCTCTCACAATATATACATATTTATTAAATAATGTAGGTATATAATTGTTGTTTAAGGATTGTAAATTTGAATGGACGCTATAAACTCATATTAACTTTTTATTAATAGCAAATTATACATGAACTACAAAACTCTTTTAATTATTGAGGTAGAAGTTACTTTTATAAACAAAAAAATGATCCTTAAAAATATCGAATCAAAATTATAATATATATAAATATAATGTCCATGTATAAAATTATTGATCATATTCCCTATTTGTCACTTTTAACTGTTATCATGGCTATATACCCAAGCTAGGCAAATAAGTAAAGCTAATTAAACTAATGAATTTTTAATAAACACTTCTTAACCATTTTATTAAAAAAGAAAATGACACACAAATCCACAAATGTATTAAATAATAAGTTATTTAGGATAGGGATCCGTCTGTGGTCCTCCCTTATCATACAAAGATGTATTCGGAGAAATGTTTAAGTTTTTATGATTGCAATACATCCTGACCGGACGATTGGCTGAAGAACGATTAGCCGACAATTATCCGAAAGAAAATTATATAAAGACAATTCGCAGAATATTTTTTTGACACTTTACTTCAAATGGACACAAAAAGGACATAAATAAACATAAAAATGAAGACAAAAATGACAAAAAAATGTAATACAAGTAACGCAGTCTTCAATTTCAAAAATCAAGAATTCTAACACAATAGCAAACAGCTGACAAATATCAGAGTTAAAATTAACCTCCCAAACTGGTATCGCACATATAACTCCAAGTCAAGTATAATTCGGCGAATTGTCCGTCGGCTGATTGTCCTTCGGGGAATTGTCAGTTCGGTGGATTGTCCTTCGGCGTAGTGGCATTGGAAGTATGTGTTCTTGCATTGTGGTGAATGAGCAGGACATTCTCCATCGGCAGTGTTTGAGTATTGCGTTCCGTAATAATAGTCCGGGATTCCAGAGGATTTTAATCAAAATGTTTGATACTTTTATCAAGTAATATAATCCATGGGATGATCAAACATGTTGCAGAAATTGTACTTTTTTATGAACATTTTACTGTTTTTCCATATTAAAGAATAGCAGAAATGTTTATATGGTTTTCATCATCTATAGATGACATGTGCCAGTGTGCACAACATGAAAACAGAAGACCACTGTTACAATTTTTAATAAGCCATATACATATTTGTGTCTAAATGACATTGTAAGGATATGTTATCATATAGGGCCCGAATTAAACCTTCCTACGAAAATGAAACAATTAAGTTATCACTATGGAGAAAATAAAACTTTTGGGTTTCTTTTAATACAAGAGCATTAAAAGCTCTAGATTCTTGCAGTTCATGGAACGGTTTAGATATCATAGCTTTAAAAATGAATGACCGACACAAATAAGATCAACATTAAGTTCGCCCAAATTAGACGCTTTTATGGTAATAATAAATTTAATAATTATTTTTCTACCAACCATTTTTATTATGCATATTTTATACACGGAAATTAAATAAAATTCAATATTTATTCATAAGAGTTTAAAACATGTTATTTTAGTCCGTTAATTTTCCCCATAAAATATTTACTTTTCCTAAATGTGAGCCCCTCCAGATAAAAATGTGCTCCTACACGTGAGTATAATATTTAATTGGAAGTACGTATTTCAATTTTGAAAAAAATAATTATGTTTTCGCATTACATAACCGCAACTATTCCAGTATAGAGCAACAGCCATTGTTCTTTTGAAGCTAACTGGAAATGAAAATTTCTATATATATTTAATTAATGACTATTAAAACACAACATTCAACCAAGGAAATGTATAAATATATACTGATTGTTATAATTAAATTTTAATAATATATAGCCGATAAAAATCCTCATAGAAATGGTTAAAAAGATGAAAATCTGAAGTCAAGTGTGTTTAAATCATAGACTACATATAACCACAATTAATTTATATATACTAACAAAGGGATATTTTCGATTTCCTTTAAAATTAGTAATGCTGAAGTATTACTATTTTTAGACGTAAATCAATTAAAATCGCTTTGTTCAGTATAATAAATTTAAAGTGAAATTATTTTTAAATGTTTCAATTTACTAAAAAATGCGTAAAATTTAAATCATTAATTATATATTTCGTAACATATGATTTAATTATACGTTTACGCAAACAGACCCCAATGGATTACCAGAAACTGGAAACACATTAGAACACTTTTAACTATGGATTAACGAGAAACTGAAATACGCTAGAACACTTTTACTGCATCAGCTGCCACTAGCTATGTAAAATAGCAGTTGTGAAAGTTCGGAAATAACGACGATCTTTCGTTGGAAAAGTTGTTTATTTCAGAATGATCCGTAAATTTTTATAAGTCTGGGTTCATTCCATTTCTGAATTTACAGTTACCTTAATTTTTGAGTCAGTTTAGACGTCAACATTAGTTAACAGATTGATCTACAACTACTAGTTATAAAGTAAATATTTTTTGTCAAATTTCCATTATTTATAAAACTTTAGTTTATTATTAGTAAGTCCAACTCATTAAACAAGATATATATAGACAGCTAAATTTATTATAGATCTACAATCCAAATTAATTTTATTTTATTTCGATTTAGTTGGTAGAGTTCAATATATAAGTCAATGGCAGAGTCATAAATTTGTCTACATACGTTGAAAATTTAATTAAAGCTCAAATTAATTGATTACTACCGACTTTAGTGTAATATGCCTATGGTTAGATTACATTCAATTTGAAATAATAATGTACATATTTATACATAACTAGTTTATATTCACGAATATTAAGAAATACAATCAGAGATTACACATGCAAAAAAATATACAACATTTAAAGCTAATTTTTATAGTTTTATCCTGTTCTATACAGAATGATGTAAACTATTGCATAAACACAATTTAGTCATTGGATTAAAAAAATGCGGCTATTTAATACTTGGCATTTTGTAGTGTGTACAATGAACATAAATATAATACATAATTTTAATGGTCAAATTATTAAATAAACATTAAAAATTGATAAATAAACACAACTGCTATCATTTAATTTAAATAATAATTTAAAAATGCACCATGAATGTCTAAATAACATATATACAATACAGGCTAAACTAACTGTAAAGAAAACTCTAGAAATTATCATGGAACAGGAAAACATCAAGGCTAACATTGCACATCAACTAATTCCGGTGAAAAGAGAATTAGGATCTTTAAAGTCCAATTGTTCTACGGGTGGCAACAAAGTTCTGTTTCTAGTTTCTAAATCAAGACTCAAATCAATCGATGACGTCTCCATTACCGGATCTACAGACGTCTTTTCTTCCAAAGATACATCTTTGTCCGGAACAGATTTTTTACTGGAAGAGCGCCGACGCTTGACAACTGACGTGTCCTCCAATAGGAAGTCGACAATGCTGGAGATGGGCACTCCACATACACCACCCTTGCTCACGTGTCGAATAATGTCACAGGCTCGATCAACACCACTCATGAAAGCTCCATGGGTGCATTGTTGTCCCCGGGAGCTGTCCACAGTACCTTCACCGGCAAAGAGAAGTCGTGGCTCCTCCTAAAAAAAATGTATCATTTCCAAAAAGAATATCATTAAGAATTACATATTGCTCAAGTAGTTATGGTATGGTATCAAATAGTGTTTTATAGTACAATATTTTTATAACTATGCATTAATAAAAATATAAGAACTTATTTCACACCGCTGAAGGTAGGCTGGCCGCATAGGCATTCCGGTCAATATCAGAGGATCCAATCTCTCCTTCGGTGTAGCTTCCAAGTGTAAAGGGATCTTCTGACCAGCGAGTTACAATTGCCCACTGAGGGCGAACATTAACCGCTTCAGCTGGATACATTCCCGAGAGCAGGGTCATCAGCTCATCCACAATTTCAGTGTCTGTTCGTCCAAAGAGTTTGAGACCCGAACCGCCCCAAACGTGACTGAGCAAGATGCCGGTATGACCGTACCAGTCCAAGTTAAGAATGTGGAGACGCGTGTCAGGACACTTGAGTTGCGGGGTGTCTCTGTCCCAGAAAATATCCTTCGTCTCAAAACCAAGAATTATCTTGTCGTGTGTTTCTGCCCCGACAAATGGAATTCCAAGTTGATCAATTGCACTTTGCTTCATCTCTGGTAGAGCTGGTGAAAATTCCATTCGACTGGATGGATGCAGCCCTTTGAGCACCCCCACTGGTACAGCAATGACACAATGCCTGCAAAGTATTCGGTCAAGTATGTTCTCATTAATTTGGTCATCATAGTCGATCGAAATATTAGCGTCGATTCGATTGCCAGCTGTTGTAGTGTCCACTGAGGACCAATCGACACGACGGACTACGACATTGTAGCGGATGTCGAGACCTTCGGCCAATTTATCGGTGATGGCACTGTAGCCCCCCAAAACAAGTCGATCTTCCCATTTGCGATGAACGCGCTTAGCAACTTCAGATTGTGGACCCCGGCTCTTGATCAGTTTCCATTTTTTCTGCCACACATTCAAGTAATATTTTTTCCAATCAGGAAACGACCGCGAGGAAACATTTGAACGAAGGGACAATGGTGAATCTATTTGACCGGGTTCTTCCTCATCATCTATTCTACTCGTGTCAAGATTTTTTGGGTCATCCTTCAATGTTGCTTTCAAACGGTCTATCGGGTTTACATACGCTAGATACCTACTCGTCAATGAGTCAAAAATACCGCGTTCTCTAACCGTAAGTGTTTTGGTTTTACGAAGACGTGCACAATACATATCTTTAACCAAACTTTGCATTACCTCTTCAAAAACAGGACGCAGCGGTTGTGTGTGAGGCATATTAAGTTTTTCCAACTTGCCTGAAGCCTTCTCAACAGTTGCGTCAAACAGATATGTCATACTAGCGATTTCCGAGTCGGGGATCAACTTTCCAGTCAGATGATCGCGCCAGACTGCTACCTCGGGGTTTTCCCATCCTCGGTAAGGTATATCTACATCTCCATGAGCAATAGCAGTTGTCACACCGAGACGACTAGCCATTACAAACATAGGCTGTGCCCACTGGTCGTTGACACAGCCATGAATATAATTGGCACCGAGTTCAAGAATTGTAGAAGCTGTGACAGTTTCGTCATTTGGTGGGGTTACGGAAACAGTGTGAATTCGTCCGCCATGTCGTTCTCGAGCTTCAAGAACAACACACCGAAACCCCCTTCGACGTAAGACTTGGGCAGCAGCAAGTCCTGCAATACCAGCCCCGACAATTATAACATCATGCACAGTTGGTTTGGGTTCTGAAGCCGTCGTTGCTAATTTTGAAGATTTATTTCGGTGCACTTTCTTCTTCATTGGCTTTTCTTGATCTAACAAGAAAGGCGAGATAGCCGGGGATTTTTGACCATCATCAAACGTGTCGACACAACCGTTTTCGGGATTTAGAATTGGACTACTGTTAAGTTTAGTGTGTTTCTTTTTTCTTTTTGCGCTATGATTTAAGTGACTAGTTGAAACTGAATGACTATTTTGAAAGGAAGGATCAGATGAAGCCAAACCTTCAATTTTCAAATCACTTTCTGCTATAGATTTCTTGAAATAAATATCTGTAATTTTCTCGTCATAATTTTCCGGGATAGGCAGTAAATCACCCTCAGTCATGGCTTGTCGTGATTTCAATAGATTTAAGATATCATCTTTTTCAGATGGATTACTCACTGGTGCGTTATTAAAAACTTGTTTCGATTGGTTTTCTAATGTCAATGTTGTTGACCCATGATTGTTTTGTACATGTTGATTTATAATAGAATCTAGAGTGTCTTCCAAATGTGACAATGTTTGTCTCTTCACATCATCTGACATTCGGCTACATTTTGACGATGACGAAGGAGATTTTTGTTTAGTTTTGAGTGGTATTTTAGGAAATCTTTTTATCGAAGGCTCCATCCAAGTTTTAAGACAAAGTGGTGCGGAATCGTGACTAGAAGAGTGTGATTTGGTATCATGAGAATGTGCAGTATGAGAATTAGGCTGTGTATGAGCCAAATATGTATTAGTGGTTGAATTTTGATTATTAGAGAAGTGTTTAACATGTTTTGAAGATAATCTTGGATCTCTCAGGGAATTCACTTGTGGAGGAGAATAATCAAGTTTGTAATCAAGAAATCTGGGATCTCTCTGAACTGTATGAGATTCTTCAGATTCTGGTTTTAGTCGAGATAGTATAAATTGTCGCAAAAACTGATTTGTAAGACTGGACTCATCTCGTCGCACTTTGTTATTTTGTTCGCCGCTAGTATCTGAATTTCTCAATTGATTGGACGAATTGAAATGGGCTGGTTGTGGTTTATAGAAAGATGAGGCGGGATATGATTTAAACTTTTTACGAGATTGCGAATGAGCCACTGGAGGCTGTAAATGCGAATATATAGACTCAGCAGTAATTTGGTAATGGACAGACGGGGAGGTGCTAATAGGTTGGGCAAACATGAAATACTCATTATCTACAGGATGATTTTTTGGGGAATCTGGTTTAGCCAGGTCCGCCAAAGCAGGAGACAGGGTCAATTTTCTTCTTGATTGATAATAAATAAGAGATTTATCCGATTCACTGGTGCAGGAAGTAGACGAAGATACTCTGAGATGATCTGTTTTGAACTGTTTTTCATTGGACGGTTGATTGAGAGGGTATCTGGCCGAATTGGTTGTTTGCGAAGATTGGCCACAATTCATATTTACTGAGCTTGACTG
The DNA here is from genome assembly GCA_034780395.1 of Vannuccia rotundouncinata. Lineage (NCBI taxonomy): Eukaryota > Metazoa > Platyhelminthes > Proseriata > Coelogynoporidae > Vannuccia > Vannuccia rotundouncinata. The sequence continues at coordinate 19,218 of JAUZNC010007829.1, read as the reverse complement.
GGACCAAACTGGCGTTCTCTCACTAGAATGTGTGGGTGGCTGCTGATAATTCATTCCTAATAAATTAAACGATGTATTTTGAAATGAATTGCTCTCAGACTGTGATGACCAAGCATAGGATGTTCCACTAGGGTAAAAGGGTGTTTGTTGATAATCCATTCGAATTGAACTAGACGGTGTTATTGAAATGGAGTTATTTGCTTGTAGTGACGCATAAGTACGCATACCTCCATCAAGAAGAACTCCTGACTGCTGATAATTGTTTGGAGCTGAGTTGGAGGTTGCTGGCGGATAATTCTGAAAATCTGGAAGCTAAAAAATAATACTGAAAGTTTAGATATAATATATTTCAATAGTTTATGAATAAAATATCAAAGGTGATTCATGAAAAATAATCAAATATTTATTAATTATGTTCACAAAGGGCAATTTTCGATACAGAATACTCAATATTTTAATATTATGCGAATTCAAAAAAAATCAACAACAATAATGATAACTTTTATAACCATATTGTAATTGAAATAAATTAATAAATAGTATTAATAATAATTAAAAGATATATAATTTAATATAAATTTCTGCATTAAAATTGTCACAAGTCTTAAACATTTAATATAAACTATACTGATACAGTATTTGTATAACAGTATAACAAAAACAATAGCCATATCAAAAAATTACTGCACATTTAATAGAAGCTATAGAATAAGTGTAATCAAAATAGAATAATGATAAAAAATTAAAATCAATTATAAATAAATTGAAAATATATTTTTAAGATACAAAATATTTTTTAAATATTTATGCAAAACAAATAATTTAATTTGTTCGGGAATAAAAGATATAGTAGCCTTATATATTATTCTAAATTCATTTGTTTCATTGTGATTTAGTTGCAGGCCATTTATTCCTAGTGAACAATGAATCTACTTAAACCACATCAATCAGAGCCTTCAGTTATAAGTTCACATCGTATGTTTAAACAGAAAAGTTTAGAGAAGCATTTTTTGAAACCATTAATTAAGTTATATATATCAAAGTTAGCAAATACAATGGTTAACTCGGCTAATGGTCATATAATAAAATAATAATTTGGCTTAACATAATGTTGTATTAATGATTGAATGCACAAATTTCTATGATAATATATTATCTTAAGGGCCATGTACAAAGTATGTATGCTCGGGGGGAGAGTCACTTTAAAGCATACAGACATATAAGGAGGGAGGCGGAGAGGCTAAAATGTATTAATGATTTAAAAAAATGATAACACAAAAATATATATATTAGCAGTCAACATATATAATTTTATCAAAAACAACACAATACTGTATATGTATGTGAGCCAATTAAGGTTGTAAACTATAACATTATTATATATATAATGTATGCAGTTGCTTTAACATTACACACTGTAAATAACTATACCATAATTAATGATACTAAAAATAAGGTTTTTATTCAGGTTGCAAAATGTTAATTATACATTAGCAATGTTATTAAGCAGTATTTTGAATTTCAAAATCTTACCATTTAGAGGAACTATTAAATGTTTATATATACAAATTACAAATTTTAAATGTCAGTTTTCTTTCATTGAAGCTCTGTTGGTAAACACAAATAATATTTAAATGAAATTCAGCCAACATTCATTTTTTATTTCATTTCATTTATTTATGGTTTGAGCTAACCCACTTTTTGCCATTTTGGACGTTAAATATAATATTATAATCATAGATTTGGATTTATATTTAGTTTACTTAATATATTTTTTAATTATTTATGATTATAGATACTTGTACTGTTATTGAATGCCAGTCTACTCTTATTTCTAATTTTACCGGATTTTCAGCTTGTGTGAATATTCAACCCTATATGTTTATTTAAATGACATAATACTATATTCAAACCTGTATGGGCTATTAGGAACAAAACCATTCTGCTATCCTAACCAGGGGGCTGAAGTTCTTTTGTTTTTAAATAAAAGATGCAGCAACATGAGGTCTTTTGACTTTTCATATTATTATGTTTACAGTCTTATGGGACATCAAAGTTACCTCTCCAAATGGCTATACAAATTCAAATGTGTTACAGTTAGTTAGTATCCTTATTGTGCCCTGATTGGTTAATTATTGTTGCATCATTTCTAATTGCAGCTAATATGGTGTGACATATTCAATTAGCCTCCTATGGCGATTTATATATAATATGAATGCCATTTGACCTATACTTGAATACAATTCAATATTTTCTATGTTTATTGGTAATATGATTACTGTATTTCATATAGGGTATTCTTTATACCATATGAATACCATTATATAGATAAAATTATATTATACTAAAATTTAAATATCGCATATATATAATAAATCTACATAGAGGTATAGTTATAATATAATAATTACATTTAATTATTATACATTTGCTATTTATTGGAATTCATATTCTCATTCTTTGCTAAATAGACAATTTTATGAACAATTATAAATTTGTATCGAAAGTTCTTATAATATATATAATAGTATACAAATATTTTATGTATATATATATTTATATTAAAAAAATCTAAATTGAATACAATAGGCTATTTATATATAGAAGCTATATACAGATATATGACTAAAATAAACCTAATCTCTATATAACTTTTCATTATTGACATTTGAGAATATTGCTCGACTAATCTAAATAACAGCTGCATTTCTATAGTTGTGTTTATATTATACATAATTATGATTGTCAATTCACAGTTTCAATTTCACAGACTGCCAATTTTCATGAAGAATTTTTTGGTAGAGGTTAAAATGAAATAAACATTTTCGAGCTCTGATGAATGAATGGTGCTGGTATATGGTGCTTATAATCTCCATCACTATAACACAAAGGAAAATCAATCTAAGTTCTTAATATTCGATTTGTTGACATCTGATCATATATAATTTTGTTGTCATGCTTTGACATTTAGTTCCAAAGTAGTGTGGTCATTGATAATACAATTTGAGAGATGCTGTCACAAATTCTCAGTCAAAAACAAATTGACAATATTAGATTCACTCCCTGCACAGGACAGTTGAGCTTTGTTGAGATCATTGGTAAAAATCTGCAGCCCACATAGAAAAATAAAATGACTTGAAGCCTATTATCTACCCCAGGAAAAACCTTATTCCATTTTGGGTTTTTTATCTAATCTATATAATGGAAGAATTAGATAAAAGAGATGATAAAGACGAAAGTGATTCCATTGAATCCTGATCAATAGAATCTAATAAAGACATAGCTATATAAGTATACAAATAAGTAGTATGTATATAAGAAATACGCCATAATAAAACATAAAAATAGTAAATAGTATATATAACTATATATTAATATATTATATATAAAATAGTATTGATAATATATTAGAAATAGTAGGAATAAAATAATAATATTACAACAATATATATTGTATATATTATATAAAGAATAGCATTGATAATTTAGCAGAAATAGAAGGTATAAATATAGCATAAAATTGTAATATAAAATAATATATAATTGAATTGAAACCATTATTCTAGTATAAAATCATGTTGAAAACGTGAGAAGAGAATTTGTGAGTGAAATTATTCAGTGATATTGTTATATACACTTATAATGTTGCCGTTTTATCATTAGCCAATCAAAAACTTTCAATTTAGTGCATGTGTCCCTGAGCTTATTCCTCTTCCTCTTGGTCTATGGAAACGATTTCATAAGCAATTAGATGAAAACTATTTTTAGAAACTCATTCATTTATATGTTATATGAAAATCATAACATTTGCGATCCCCATCTGGTGAAGTAACTTTTTGTTGTTGTTGCAAACGTTGTCGCCCCCACTGGAAAAAGGTTAAGACCATTAATTGAAATTGCTACATATAACATTCCAGGTTTAATAAACATATTTCAATTTTTTGCAAATAATGTTGCATACTGATATTCAGAATAATAAAAATAAAATTTAATATAATTATAAATATATCATAGTAGGTACTAGAGATAAATAGGAGAATCAATTGAAATTTGAAGTCTCATAAAAATTTTCATTTAAAAATACAACCTACTCTGGCTAATCAGAATCCAGCCAATCAGAACTACAGGCTAACCAGAACACAAATCAGATTCCTGAATGTTAGCCTATTGCTACAATATTAAAAAAATGGCTAGTTGAAACACTGGCTAATGTGATTGTGAAAATAATTTGTAAAATCAGGGTTCATACAGGCTTCTAAAACAATTAATGACTTTTTAAAGACCCTGACTAAAAAATTAAAGACTTTTAAAGTAAAAAATAATAATAATATGAAAAAATAATTTTTATTATATAAAAAATACTTATAGGTAAAAACATATTTATTATAAAAAATCATTTAAAAAGATGCAGAATTTAAAGACTTTGAAAGGATCACCTAAAATTTTAAAGACCTTTTAAGACCCTGTAAAATGGTCTCTATATCTACAATTTATTTTACATTTGATAATTGGAACAGCTCATCTATATTATATAAATATATTATTCCTACCTTTATTTGGGGATTATAAATAAACTTGCGGACATTTTCAGTAATTTAAACCTACCTAAACCATGAAATGTATAGCCTGAGAGTATTAAGCAGGATAGTAAATTACATTACAAATGTTTGCATTTTACCGGAATGTTTCAATTAGCCACAGAAGACTGTATATATATTTTTAAATGAAAAGTTAAGTAAATTACTAAACATATGGTAGACAAGCATATTAATAAATTAATCAATAAAGAATGATTCCAGCTGACTAATAGACTGCGGTCAATTTTTCTGTAGGATGACTGAACCAATAGTTAGATTATATTTTTGAGGATATTATTAACTATATACCCATATCTCAAGGTCATGGTTACATTCATGCATAATAAAGAAGGTTTTTTTTGTATGGCATTGTGATGTACATGTATTTTTTGGTCAGATCTTCAGTCAGGAAAAAGTGTCCATATTGATGACAGGGTTCCCACAAAATATTAACTCTTCCCAGTAACTCTAAACTCTTCCAATTAATTTCAATGTGTGTGCAAGAAATTTAAGGTATATATATTTTCAAAGCATGTAACAAAATTTAAAGTGGTAGATAGATTTTATTTATTATATACAATCTATCTAACATAATACAGCCTAGTCATTGTGTAAGTTGCTTTTCGATAGCACTGAGGTCCTTTAAAAAACTGTCCAAATCTTTTTGTAATTTCTCCAAACCCTCTTCATTCTCTTTGGCACTTTGTCAAAGAGCATTTGAATTAATGATATTCTGCAGCTGTTGCTAGAACGTTTTTGCCATCAGTGCCAAATCGTCAGCCTCCTTGAACAAGTTATTGCCAACCTTCTTCATCTTCTCTAAGTATATGCATATACAATGCAGATAAGCAATATTATTAAAAATGATAAATTAATTGATATATATCTTTATTAAATAATTGGTTTATTTTATTAGAGTATTTTAAATAAGTAATATAACTAACCTGTGATGTTCATGAAGTCTTCACAGCATGATGGAGAATCTTTAAAGCAGTAAAACAACATCTTCAAGAACTGATCCACTTGCCAAAATGTTGTTTCATGACTGGTGTAAAAAGCATTGTGCAAGACATGAAGTCCACAACTACCCACATTTAGTAACCAATTGCAAACACCGTCTTCAACTTTGTTTTGGAGCATACAATACAACTTCCAATTCACAGAAGGCCATCCATTAAAATGTGTACCAATGACTGCAGACCCGTGTCAACACAAATTGGAATAATTTTGTCAAGCAAGACTTCCAAAGCAGCATGTCCCATAAACAAAAATGTGAGATAACAGGTTGTAACCTAAATAATGGGTTATCACAAAGGACATAAATGTTAAAATTATGGTACTAAAGAGAATTCATTGTTGAAAATAATTACTCTATTCCAACAATGAGGAAACTAATCCTGGAATTACAAAATATTGCACAACTTCTTATACATTGGTTTACATTTAATAAACAAGATACAATTTAATATAAATTAAATAAACAAAAACTTACAATCAAGTTTCATAGTTAATAGAAATGGAACAGAAGAAAATGAACAAGTGAACAATTGTAGGTATATATATATATATATGTCAGTTAAGAATAGATGTGATATAACTTTTGATAATGAATCATTATCCAATAACTAACCACAATTAATGAACTTATGTACACAATGACACATGCATAATACTACAATACTTATGTTTAACTTTTGATACAAACATGTATTGATAAATTACTAGAATAACTCAAATTACTAATTTAATGGTTCTTATTAGACTTATTTAACTGATATTATACTTTATTATAAGCAACCTGTCCCCTACCTTATCAGCACCCCTGAATGGAACATGCACATCCATTTGTTTGGACTGCATTGATTCATTGAGACTTTCATCAAACAGAACAACATACTGCTTTGATGTCTTGACCAAAATCAGCTAATAGTTTCTTGAATATTGGTGTAAGACCAAAAACTGCCAGATACATGCACTTTATTTCCCCACAACTTATCTGTTGTGTGACTGAGCATTGGTGGAACATGATCTGTAAATAACCAATATTAAATATAACTGCTGTTCACAAAGTACATGGAGTAAATTAGAAGGCACTGGAGTGCAGAAAATAGAATTAGCCAATATTTGTCACAATTTTTTATAAAGTAATATTTCTAACCTTTTTTTTAAGTGGCCTGATTTGTACTTATACCTATGTGAAACTTTTATTATATAGTCAATATTAATTATATATGCACTCTTGGATAAATATAATTAATAGTGTTGATTTTCTTTGATTTAAATACTTGAGTGAATTTATTGCATATTACATTAAAAATTTCAATTGATATATTGAAAAATAAAATAATTTAAATGTATAAGTCAAATTTTTTCAAATTCATAAAATTTGGTTATTTAGCTCATAAAAGTTAATACAAAATGTCTTTAAATAAACAATTTTTCTTTACCTAAATTATAATGAGTTATACATTGTAGTCAGTTCATTGATTTGCTGATTAAGTGTGTGACACACCAAATACTCAAGATCTTGGGTAAAAATTGCCATTAAAATAATCCTAGGGGTTGTTTCTCGAAGCTCATGCAAATCGCAGCATGCAAGCTGCAAACTTACCACTATTGTACCATCATGATGAAAGAGTGTTTCTCATTACTCTGGTAAAGCACTTGTAAACTGTAGCTTTTCCTATTGGTTGACAAATAACTCATTGATTTACTCAGAAATATTTACCTTGTCTACTGTATAGTCTAAATTATGGAAGCTTCCATGCCCACCAATATTCATATATAATGAGCAACTTTGTTACTTTGATTGTTTATATTTTGGCTTGGATAAATGTGCTTTAAAATTATTAAAATAGAACATATATTATTATACCTATATAGTATATGCTTTGATTGTTTTTAATTAATAATATAATTTTGTAGCATGTCTATATAGATAGCCTTTATTTTTAAAGTTGATCTTAGAGTATTAGTCTATTTTAAAATAGATTTAAACAACTTTTGGATGTATATATATTTATATATTAATGAGAAGGATTCTTAATAAATAATACTATTTTATTCATTGAGATTATCAATAAAAATGAAAACCTTAATAAATAAACATCTGAACAAATCTATCTAACGAACAAATCTTACAACAAAAAAGTTTATCTTGAGCTATTTTAGAAACTATATTTATTATGTTATAATTCAAAAAGAAAAGAAAACAGTATAAACCCATTGTGTTACACTTATTGTTAAATAGACAGGAGGATTAACACAAAATTAAAATATAAAAAGCACTTACAACTGCTTCAACCCACTCATAAATAGTTACTAACTTTATACTATATTTAGAACACCAGATGACGTATCTGCAACCTGCAATAGCTTCAAGAAACACTCTTTTGCTAAAAGTAGCAATTTACCAGCATGTTGCTATTTTTAGTCCATGTGTAAGTTAGCGCGAGTTATGAGAAACACGCCCTCTGGTAAGTTTATGACTTATTCCTATGACAGTTTTGAGAAACTACCCCCTGGTCATGTACTAAAGATTTCAGTTATGTCTTATTTATTTATATTATTAATAAAATGTTTTTATGACAATAAGATCTTGGTCACAAGTGTCAAAGTACAAAATTCTGTAATATAGCACAAAATTTTCTAATATAAAGGTTTTTGAGGCAATTTAATGTTTTTTTGATTTATTGTTAATTGAATATCATTTTGGAATGTATTTAATTTTAAAAAAAATCATTTTTATAAAGGGGGGTCCAAGGGAAGTCAAATACGTTTTTGAATCCATTTTTAAAGTTCTACTCATATTAAAAATTAAATTAATTTTAAAATATTTTTTTAATTTTACAGTAATTTACATAAAGCAATTATCCTGTCAAATGTATTTAATATCATAAAGATCATTTCCAAGTCGAACTTTCGGGATGAACTATTGTTTAAAGTCAGAATAGCCACAATTATGAACTTTTTAAAAAAAATATTTTCAATGAATAAATAACATCTTATAAAATTGTAACAAAAAATATTCTATGAAAAAATAAAACTTTTTTATTAGGAACTATGTAGGAAAATATTCAAAATAAATGATATGAAATATAACAACAGACCATTTTCTAAGTAAATCAACATCTCTATATTAAAGAATACGCATTCAAAATAATAGTTATATTCAAATAAGGGGTCATTTTAACAATTTTAATTATATTATATACAAATATTATTATTTTGCGAATATTTAACAAAAAGGTTAATCTTGTATGGTAAAATTATTCCTTTTATTGTCACAATTTAACAAGACTCAAATGTCTACGATAAAATATTAATTGTTTCACTTTGTATTTGCACAGGAATAAATAATTTACTAAAGAAAGGGTGGTATTTTTGGAGCTGATTTAGTCAGTATTCCTTTAATTTCAAGGAGTCATAAACCAGCCATAATCCTAATGTGGACACACATTACTTTCGCTATATGTGTGTACTTTAAATTTATATTATCCAAAACATAATTAATTGTCCGTATAATTTTTCTTCTTCAAATATATCAATATACCACTGTATCTAGCTAATTCAACACATCCTAAATTGTCATACATTTTTATAAATTAATAATAGGATCAAAAAAAGATGAACGCGAAATAGTACACATTTATACACAAACAGTACAAACACAAAGTATCGCTACAAATACATATACAGAAGCAATAAATGCACCGCATGAAATGAAAATTTTATATATATATTCAACATAGTTGTACAAATTTAACAAATATTCAAAATTTACTATGTACTTTCAATTAAATAGTCTAGAAAGAATTCTAAACTCCCTGAAAGGGTTAAATACTGACTCGGGGAAAAAGGTCCCATCTAAAGAGCATAAAATTCTGACACTCAAAACAAAAAAGAATTGTCGTACAACTAGATTGAAAGTTAAAATTAAGAGAATTTACAATTTGAGTAAAATATATCCATGACTTGATTAGACGTATTTCCAAAATGGTTATTATTTTTAAATCAATATGTTCTATAAATTTTTGAAGTTATAGTTCCATATAATAATAGTTTATATATATATATATATATATATATATATATATATATATATATATATATATATATACAATTCAATACTACAGGGTATTAAAATATTATAAGCATATGCTACACATTTAAAAAACAAAAATATGCAATTGTTAGATGGGAATATATTCCCATTTTCTTGAAAGGAAGAGCTCAAAAAATCAACAGTTAGCATAAATTAAAAGCAAGTCTATAGTGATGATTGAGTAAATTTAGTAGAATATACTAGTTATTAATTTATTGATCCAAAATGAAATTAACAACATCGCCATCATCATCAGGAAAGGTCATCAATAGATTGATCTCTGAAAGCTAAACAAGTGATTGCCTTCGAATGGCCTTGATAATTAATTCTAACTTCGCCAGTTTCCAAGTTCCAAAGTCTAGCAACACCGTCAGAACTGGCGGTTAAGAGGTACTCAGAGTCCGCCGAGAAGGCACAATCCCATACCCAGCTCATGTCACGGGCCGTACAGGTTTGCACAACACTGAAGTCTGCAGTCTTGAGGACATTGAACTTGCAGTCGGCTCCACATGTTACCAGGAGGGTACTGTCTGGAGAGAACTCAACCTTGAGGCCATATTTACTGTGGACCTTGCTGCTAGACTGTTGTGGAATGGGAGAAAACGGTATACAGGCATTGCACGAAAGGGAATAGAATATTTAATAGCTAATTTGGTAATTACCCTTGCTGAATTCTGGGAAGCAGAATTACCCGACAACGACCATACAAAACAGGTCCCCGAAGCATTCAGGGCGGCAAAGTATGTGCCCTCCTGGTTGACAGCCAAGCTGTGAATACTGCCACCATCAGGATCTGGTTTCAACATGTCACTGTGATCATTTCTGAGATCCCAAATGTGAATTTCACCATTTTCCTCTCCTATGATTACCTCGCATTGATTACGATGCAATACCATAGTGTTTATGGAAGATTTAGCCTATTATAAATTAAATAAAAGTATCATCTGATTATACTACTTATTAAATTAAAAGTAGTCATTTACAAAATTTCAACAAATTTTGTTTTGAACCCTGAATATAATTGTAGCGAAAAGCAATATATTATAGTAGTTTAAGAAATACATACTAATAATTCACAGACCTGAAAGAGTCGAGTACAAGAGTTGCTATTACTCCTGAAATCTATAATCTTAGCCGCCCCATCTTCACTACCCGCAAACATCCACTGGCCGTCCTCGTTGAACCCAATAGCGTTGACATTCCTGGTGAAGTTGACAATCTGGCGCAGATATGTGTTGGCCTGCTTCTGTGGATCATAGAGACGAACATGCTCGAAGCCTGCGGCTGCAAGATAACGGCGATCGCGAGTGAAGGCAAGAACGTTAACCTGGATCAAAATTGATGCAAACATTGGTGGAATTTTATGATATCTTGAGGCAAACGATTTTATGAAATTAAAAGTAATTCTAACAAAATAGCTTATTTAAAAAACAAATAATTCGAACAGTTAGTTATCACAAATAACGAGTTATTTAATTTTTCTTAAATAAAGAGAAAGTGGATGAAAAATAATTATTTAATACAACTGTTTAATATATTAATAAATTTTTTTTTAAATATTTTCAAAAACAAATTTTCATTATATTGGCTGTTCCGTTCAACCGAGGCACAGATACCATATTATATACTGATAAATATAATGAACATAAACAGTCTCAATTAAAATAAAATATTGTCTTCAACCATTTTATAATTAAAAGAAACATTACAATTTTGTATCAAATTTAGAAATATTAATGTGAAAAGAAGTTTGGTTTCTGAAGACAAACAGCTACTAAAAAAGGTCTCTAACAGAATAGCAATTTAAAAAATCTTTAATAAAATAATTTTATCACAATTCAAAAGATTAAATACATTTTTGCACAAAATGGCCACATATAATTAAGAGTCACACTTACCTGTGAGTCTGGATGTTGAAATTGTCTAAGATATTGGCCTGTATGCGTCTGCCACATTCGAATTGTATGATCATAGCCAGCAGTGGCAAAAGAAATTGGAGGGTCTTGAGATGACATCGTTAGTTTAACTAGACGCTTTTGGAGAAAAAGAGCACTGATGTATTTCAAAAATAGTATTACACTTTAAATAAAATCAATCTAACAAGAAAAAATTATTTTAAAAGTAGAATGAAAATTTTAATAAGAAAAAAGACTAAATTATTTTAAAAGTTTGCATTTGTTCATTCCAACAATAATACTAAATGTATGAAACAGGGAAATCGCATACACAACTCACATGTGGTGATTGATTATTTATCACTAAAATTTCCCTCAAAAGCACATGATTTTAGGGGCCATCCATAAAATGTGTACACCTAGGAGGGGGTCTGCTATAAAGTGTAGGTAACTAAGCAATGGGGGGGGGGGGTTGGGGTATATACTAAAGCAAATGACTAATGTATGCCTTCAAAAAATTTAGGTACGAATTTCTACTCCTAGGTAAGAATAAAAATAGTATGTAATAATTAGAAATGTGAGTATATTAAATTAAAGAGAACTAAAATAAAGATGATAATATTTGAACAGTACAGTTAGAGAGTATGTAATGACTAGGCAAATGGATTGGTGTGCATATATTATGTTTGTATACATATTAATATACACTACATAAAGTATTAGTGAAAATGGCGTGTGTGTACCTAAAAATAATGGAATGAATTGTAATACAAATAAGGTACAAAATATAGTCTAGAATATTAAGTGTGATTAAATATGATTAAAAATTATAATAAGCTTTAACTTATATATGTGGGAATACAGAGGAGGAGAGAGTGACAAAATTTCTAGAATTTGAGTGTACATACTTTATGGATAGCCCCTTACCGGTAAGACAAATGACAAGTAATAGCCAAATTTCTAATATATATTGTTTTAGTGTCAGGGTTTATTCAATATTTTAATAAAGTTTGTCAATTATTTGCATAAAATAATGTATATATTTGGGATACATTGTAATTAATAATAATATTGTTAAAATATTAAAACAGTAACTGGTATATTAATATATTAAAAAGATACATGAATTATCCAAAATAGTATGTTTAAAATGTATTTAATAACATAATATTTAATATTATTAAATTGTTGCAGAAACTTTAAAAAATACTAAATTTTGGAAATAAATGTAGGTCTAGTATGTAAAGACACACCATATATTGTTTGACTAATATTAGTACTATTGAAATAAAACATTTTACTTTAACAAACTTTTCATTAAAATTTTAACAATTTTTAAAATTCTTGTACTTTATAAATAAAATTCTTTATCATTCACAAATAGTGGCAACAAGCTTAATATAAAAAATATGTTTAAAAAACAAATAATGTGAATTCTAAGAAACATTGGTTCAGCTTTTTTCAATAGAAGTCTTTTCTGTAATTTTTTTGATATATAAAACAATCATAATGAAAATTTAGATTATATAATGCCATCATTTTCTCAGAAGTCTGTCTATTAGCAGGACGGAATTATATAATTTTTGTATAAATAAATAAATAAATAAATAAATAAATAAAGGGGAATAATTATCTAATATTAAATAACATAAACTGGATGATCTAGAGTGATATACCTATATTGTTTTTTGTTATTAATATGAAAGGCAATGAAAGGAAAAAGTATAAATCAACAACTATTGACAGTAATTTACTAAAACAGTATTTTGTAGCTATTATCATTTTTGGAATTTGTATAATCTTGTGATTATATAGCATGTATATAATTTGTATGTATATAGCATGTATGTAGAATTTGTATAATTTTGTGATTATATAGCATATTTTATGGATTAATTAATTAAATAAAATAAAAAGTGAACTATATATAATAAGAACTATAATATATATATAATAATATATATATAATATAATTGAACTATTGAAATGTTTCTATATTATTTTAGTAAATATATGTTCTAAAGCATTTCATGAATAATTAGTGTTATCTTGGGATTGTATAGTGCATGTACAGTTTTTATTTAATTTTAAAATAGCAAAGTGTGCTTAGTGGATTAATAAAATGCAAGCTAAGGATAAGGTTAGTTTAACCTTTTATCAATGAATATTATGAAATAAATGAAATTTCAAAAAATGAATGTTAGCTCAATTTTATTTAAAAAGCTAACAAGAGTTTCCAGGAAGGAAAAATACATTAACATTTAAAAATGGATATTAATATTTTTTTTAGTTGAATTACCATCTATTTTTTATATAAAAGAAGATGACTATTTATGTAAATTTGTACTTCATAGAATTTTTCATAGAATTATTTAGATAAAAATAACAACCATAGAATTTTATTATCAACCTCATACATAGATATATTACCACTTAAATTAGACATATATATATAGATGTTTCAATTTTTAAAAACATAATTATCATTGATTATCTTCAAATTTTAAAACACATTTGCATAAGATGTATATAAGATGCCATAAAAATATTAATATTGTTTATAAAATGATTGGGTATATATGAATAGATAAATTATAGTTTATATCAACAAATATTATATAACAATATATCAATTCAACTTAATTGAATAAAATCATGAAAATATTGTATATTTTGAGATCTAATTTTTGTTGTTCCTTATTTATTAAGCTTTTATTGGTCATATTGTTTGCAATTTTCAAAATGCTAAGTACTATACACTTCACTAATATATGTTAAAAATTTGATCATAATCCATTAATGATTTTAAGTATTTATTAGTGTTGATGAAGAATTGGAAGAATTCTTCCAAAACACAATAATTGGTAGGGCTGTAACTTATTATTTCTTCATTAAATTAACTTAGTATTAGTACCATATTAGTGTATATGGGGCATTTATACATTGCAGGTTTCATTAGTATAGCTTGAATATATCCAGAGCTAATGTTGTAAAAACAACCACATTTTAAGTCATCATATATATCCATAGAGTTTAGCTGAAAGCTAACTGCCTAATACCATAGACCTAGATGCAAGAAACTGTTCCAAATATATTGTCTTTTACCCTTTCATACATAAATAATAAAGATTTTTTTGTTGTTGTTATTTTCTGCTTTTAGTAAATAACTATTAAATATAGTGTAAAATCACCTATTATGTAAAATATTAATTTAATATATTCTCTCATAGTGTAATTCTGATTATTTTATATAATTTAATGTGTGAGAAAACTTTTGTTATAATATGACTGAGTGTGTCAGAGATGCACATCATAAAAAATATAGATAAAATACAAGAAATTTAAATTTAAAACCTTACTGTATTTTACCTGTATATTTATATAATACAGTAGCAGATAGTAACTTGTGCTTCAAAAATCAATAAACCTTACACTCACAAAATACTATACTTATATTTTTTGATGAATTAAACATAGAGCCTCAAATTGTATATACTATTATTTTTAATACTTATAAAACTAGCTTGTGTTATTTTTCTTGTTTCAGTTCAGAATGTATTTTTTTCTGATTTTCATTCTGTTCCAATAAAAATAATTATTTTTCAATTAGTATATTATTCATAATATGATTTTGATTTAATTTTTTTAAATATTATATATTATTATGTTGAAACATGAAATTAATTCATATTATTAAATCTTAATCTAAATTATAATTAATAATAGTAATGAAGTATATAAAATTTACTTTATATTAATAGTAGTCATCTCTGACTCAATACAACAATATGACTATAAGAATTATTGTATAATCATATAAAAAAATTGTGATTTAATATTGTTTTATATATTGACTAAACTTCATGATATAATATATTTACATTTTTATTCTATTAGAATTAAAAAAAAGTTGAAATGTGAATTGCAGTTAAACTTGCATTACTTCTAATCTAAGTTAATAATAATATTTAACTGCAGCAATTCTTTCTTATAAATTAAAGCATACACCAGCCATGACTTTAATTAAATTAATTGGCAAAGCAAAAATGGCAAACCGCAAACAAAAATTCAATGGTTTTCAAAGGATCATGGGACTATCTTCTTGGTTACCTCGTCACTTATCTTCTGTTTAATAAAAATACCTTTTCTATGGAAATTATTAAGTGTGTAGAGCCTAAATTTAATATAAAAATAAGATAGAAACTGCCGAAAATCTTGGCCATGTAATTGCAATAAAAGTATACATTTTGACTACAAGGCCATGACAATAAAAGCTTTAGATTTGCGTCCAGGCTTTTTGAAAATAGAATGAGGTATTTTTTCATTTTTCATTATTTTTGATAAAAAATCAAATTACAGTATAAAAAAGTTATATTATTATATACATATTCAGGAATATATGAAAATTCAAATATAGATGAAAAGTATAATATGTTCTATTATTGTTCTAGATAAAATAGGTAACATAATTCAACAAACACATAAACTGTTGAACACATGAACTGTTGGATATTACTATGGATAACTACACAATCAATCAATCAATAATTTGATAGAATCAATCAATTACAATCTCTTTTTGATGTGATCTATTTCTAAATGGGATCTAAAAATCTATTTTTTAAAAATGGAGGTATTTTTTGTACATATTAGTATAGGCTAATATAAAGTATGTATAATTTTGTTACTTGAATAGAAAATTGTATATTTATTTTATAATCTAGTTCTGAATCACATAATAGGCCACATTTATTGTAAATATTACATTAAAAACAGAAATAATTATTGAAAACAACATTTTATAAAAACTTACCATGCCGCCTTTTCAACTTACATGCTAATGTATAAACAATATTGTGTTTTGTATTATTAAAACAAAGATTGGTTATTACCCAATTTAATTTACTAACAAATGAATATTTTTATTGATATAATAAATTAATAATTGTATAGTAACATATTTATATATACATTTTTAATTTAATATTGTTTGTTTTTTGTAATTATTTTCTATTTAATTTTGCAGAAAAAACACTCATGGTAAGATTTTTTAAATAATGTTTTTTTTTTAAATAATTTCAATAATTTCAAGTGGGTGGTACTGAAGCATGTGGGCGGTGGATGTAAATCTAAAACTTTGATTATCACAGCCTAATCAATTAATATTTACAATAGCAAATTTTGATATATATAAACTTTCAGTATATAGAATTGACAAATAAATACAGACCTTATAAAAATCTTTTTAAATTTTATTGTTTAATAAACAAATAAAGGAATTTCAAGTAGCACCCTAAAAATCTCAAAATTTTCACCAAAGTAGAACTCCAGCTTGGTAGTTGTAGCTGCTAAGACCGTGATTTTTTCTATGGCTATTATGAAATATAATCTTGGCCATGACAAAGCCAAAATCGAATCTGTGGTAATGCCATGGAAAATTTATGCCAGTAGGAAATTGTCAAAAAATATTGAATGCCTCACTAACTTGTTTTGGTAAGGATGTTAGTCCCATTTTGGAAAATAATAACCTTTTAAGATTGCTGTCTATGGGCCTGAATAAATAGTACTGTATTAGTAAATACTAATTATAGTCCCAAATTTTAATTCAATTTATATATTATATTTATTTTTTTTGTTTTGTAGTACCTGAAAAAAGTATAACTCAAGTTTAAAAAACTCGTAGTGTTAGTAAAAGATAATATTTAAAGCATTAAAATAAGTGAGTGATATATGATAAATATATACAAATTATGATAATATGCAATGAATGAATTATAATTTACCTTAAAAGCAAACTGAAATGAAGGGATAATAAATACAGATTATAAAGTTCAGCATAAAATTAAAAATTTTATGCATCATAATTTATTTCTAAATTGTAAAGTGTAGCATGTAAGCTATGTTAATATCAAAATATAACTATCTAAAATGTTACAAATTATTATTATTATTTAATTTTAATCGTTATCCCTTTGATCTTCTACTAAAATTCCACTTATAATTAAAGAATTCATATAATGTATGTTTGATATAAATAAATATATAATAAAACAAAGAGTTACAAAATCTTTACTAATATAATTTTAAAAAGAATTCAGAAATTGTTGATAGACAAATAAAATTATGGCAGGCAAACAAGCAGGATTCACAAATAAAAGAAGATTAGAAGCTTAGAGGAACACATAATAGGGTCCACTATATAGTACAACTGTAAATGGAAATAGAAAAAGTAGAATAAAGAAACAAAGAACATTCTGTGCGGTTATAGATGGGGCTGTTCTAAAATTGCGTCACGCATAGGGGAGGGAGGGAGGGTATCTTAAAATGTGACTTTTGTGACGAGGGAGGGAGGATTGATGAAAATATGACGTCACATTTCGTTAGATTTTTGTATAAATGTACAGGCGTAATTTGTTTGAATGCTTCATTTAGTCTAAGAATCTCTGTTACTTAATTTTAAATGTTTTATTAACTTCCACGATTATGTCTAAAAATACGAGTTGTTTCGTCAGTGTATAAATGCACATGAGAAGGCTTACCTGACAAGTCTAAATCACAATGTCAATCAGATGTTGGCTCGATATGGACTCAATTAAAGTCTGAATCAACTGATGAAACCTTTAACGAAGCAGTGAAAAAACAATTGGAAAATTGGAAGAAAAAATAAATGCATCATAAAAACACTTTAATATTATCTTTCTTGTCTAAGGTAATGTATTTCATAATTAATTATAAGTGGTGGGATCTAGACGGAAACTGTTTCACAATAAGAAGTATAACCATGAACTATTATATAATGGGTCATTACGAAAAAATTTGCATATTTTTTTTTTCAATGAAAAGTACCCAGACTGTTGTTTCTGAAGGATACACTGAATTTTTAGAAGCAGCTCTAACTGTTTGGTACGATTAAAAAGTGAAATGATCTTTCTGTGAACCCAATGCTGTCTACTTTTATGCTCCAAATATGTGATTTGAATCTTTATTTACTTAAATTTACTTAATGCCATATGACATTTCATGTCCTAAATTACAAACAAAACTTTTGTCTCGAGTGTGTGCATGTGGAGGTTAATTATTATGCAACCTGCGTTCTCTTAAATCTCATAGCAAAAAAGTTGTAGACTATCGAAGAAGAAAGTTACAATACCTGCAAGAAAGGTGCAACCAAAAGAAATCACGTTAGTCAGACAGGGAGAAGTGATGGTGTGATGGTTTCAAATGAATCTGCGGATGAAGAGTGGCACAATGCCGAAGACGTTGAAAGAAAAGAATTGGAGGTGTCGAAAAAGAAAAGCATTCAAATTCAATTTGGAACCCCAATAACAGAAATCGAAAATAGTCGATCTTTTGTTTATTATTTTAACAAAACTTTTGTACTTTTAACTTTTGTACTTTTGTACTTTTGTACTTTTGTACTTTTAACAAAACTATCATACACTGAATTTTGTACTATGTTAAACTGCACTACAGACATTGTTATGCAATAATGCGGCGCTATATAAATAAATAAATATTATTACTATTATTGTTTTGAATACGTTTTCTTCCTATTATATATTTTCAATTAATGAAAAATACATCTGTATATTACACCAACTTCTCGTGAATTTTCATTGAGTCAATTAGGATGCCATTTTAA
>JAUZNC010007818.1:0-33423 GCA_034780395.1 Vannuccia rotundouncinata | reverse complement strand
TAAACCCGGAGTTTAGCTCAATATAAACTCAGGGTTTACTAAATCCACCTTAAACTCCGCTTTGTGAATATGGCCTCTGGGGGCTAGAAGCATCAAGCATTATTGTTAAGATATTGTATATGTAAAGCCCAATTTTATATTTAAACAGATAGGAATTGTGTGCATGTATTTGGAAAAAGAAAAATGACTTGATCAAATCTAAAAAATTATTGGTATATATATATCCCATATACCAGCCTGCATTTCATGATAATTATATATGTGGGATATATATTAATATTATTCCAATTTAACTATTGAAAGATAGATTTGAATGTGTCAATTACAAAATAGTTCTAATAGTTAGGGGAGCTTAGGGCTATTTTGGAGCTGTTTGATTCAAATTTTTTAAAACGCACCAAAGTTGATCATGCCATACTATTTAATTTTTGATGGGCATCACATGTAGTTGCTATTTTGATGAAAATACAAAATGGCCTACATGTAAATTCCCTATCTATGCAAAAAAAACTTAAAATCACAAATAACTGCTTCATTATGCATTTTGGATGCATATAATATAATACCAATAGATGGAAACATGTATAAAATGTAACTAAATACATCATTATTTTTTGAAAAAATGTCCATATCTAAAAAATGAACATGTCAAAAATAATGTTTTTAGTAAATATCCCAAAAAGAAAACACCTGAGACCCTATATCTGTATTACCAACAAATGTGAAAACTACCATACTCAATCAGGTAGGGTAGGTTAAAAGAAAGGAAATTATATAAATAACAAACTCAAATTAATAAATTTCTATTGGATGAAGTCATTCAATATTATGTTTATTTAAACTTCAATATTTTTTTTTAAAACTGATTCAAATTAAAATTAGTTCATATATACATGATGAAATATTTTTTTGTGTTATGCACATTTAATTTCAAATTTATAACAAAATACAATTGCTATATATCCTATGTATATATAATTAATCTGTAAAAGCAATCAAAAATAAAATGTACAGTTTAGTAACCATACGGAAATTAGTGAAAAAATACTTCAGATCATCATAAGTAATTAGCAATTAAAAACTTCCTATTAAAAAAATATTTTTTATTTACATTTTTTGCTGCAAATCACTGGAATTGACCATATGAATATTATTAAGGCATAAATATTATTTTTTGTTTAAAATTTTTGTTAATAATAATTTTTATAATAATCATATAACCACTTATGTCCATGGTATTCTGTAAAATATTAAAGCTTTACATAATTCATTTAAAATATATGTTACAGTATAATCCCATTATAATGTACTTAGATATAACATACTTTTTTTTGCATGGTCCTGACAAAAATCCAATTAAACCCATAAGGTGATATCCTTAATATATCATACCTCTGATAGAAAGTACTTTTTGGTTTTCTACCTTGCTTGAAGGTACACAATAGTAGGATTATACTGTATAATTTTTATAAAATAATTCAGCAAAAGATTAAAATTATATGTTAGCCAAAATATTTTGTCAAATTATGATTATTTTTTAAATAAAAATATAACAATTAAAATCATAATAAGTGATGTAGTTTCTGCACCATTTAAAGTAAATTAGACTAGTTGTATAGGACAAAAATGGTGCATTTTAAAAATTGAATACTATTACTAAAATTAAGTATAAAGGTAAGCAATTAGTCCAATAAACTGTTATTTATTTATTAAGTACTAATTTATTAAGTACTTTTTCTATTTAATATATAAACAGTAGGTATATTACAAATGTATATCTAACATAACTATAGTTTAAATCCCATGAATATTACAATTATGATTTTAAAAATTTGGATCATATTAAAGAGAGTAATTTTTATGTTTAGTGAAAATAACAAATGAAAGAATACATATGTTATACAGAATACATTAGTTTTGTTATCTGTTTAATTTGTAAGGAACACCCAAAAGCTAAAATTGTAGGCAATATTATACTAAGGGTCATTATATTAAATGTTTTTACACAAAAATGCAATCATTATTTAACCAATACTGAGTAGCTTTAATTTATGTTTTACACTACTACCTCAGATCTGTTAATAAACTTAAATGTTGAAGTATGAGAATGATTAGAATCTCTGAAATGATTAAGAGGATGCTGTTGAGTGAGATGGAAAAATAATATATTTATATGTTAGACAATATTTCAGTAAATCTATTCATGTAAACTATATTAAAATGTCAATTTTGTATTTTTTAAAATATACCTAATTCCACTCATGTACTTATCCACTCAGTACAAGCAACCATTTTTGATAAAATTGTATTAGTATATTCTATAAATATATTAATGAATTCAGTTCTATGTCTACTGACTATCTTATTAACTTTATTTACAGAAACTATCCAATCTAATGATAATATTGCTAAATCTTTTCAAATTTATATCAAAGGGTTTTTAGAAGACAATATTTGTTATATTAATATAATTTTTTAGAATTATGTAAACTATATTTCAAGAATTTTTTTCAAAATTGTTTTTAGTAATTATAAAGGAATATAAAACAAATAATACATCATATATCTAAAAATAAATGTGCACATTTTTATTACTTTAAAATATAATATTATTACAACCTGCCAGTTTACTAAAATAAATAATTCCTTATGTTTCTTTTGTGACTAAATTGGATATTTTTATAAAATTATTTTGATGAATTCATTTTGTAGCTCAGTAATTCCAATTATAATTTAGTAAATATTTTATTAAAGCAACTGTAAGATTTTATCATTGATTTTAAAATTATATTTTTCACGTTTTTAAATGAGTATCAGTTGAATCAAATTTGTTATATAATTCATGTTTCTATTCATTGTTTTTATCTATAGAATAATAATAATAATAATGACTTTCACTATTATGTATTTAATTTGTTAATTGTTGATTTAGCATTGATAAACTTGATCTTCTTTCAATAATAGAATTTTGTTTTCTTTAATATAGTTGTTGAAACATTGGTAGACTTATGCATCTTATGCTATTTATAATCGATTTTTGTTTACATTTCATCTTTAAAAATCTAATTTCATTAACATTTCCAGAAGTCTAATTCTAAGATATACACTTCAAGTTTATCTTTTTGTATTTTTGCAGAATATATTTTTACTTCTAATTCAGTGGTAAGTAAATTCTTAAAAAATGGAAATATTGCATGGCAACATTTAGTTATCAATATCTTTGAGGTTTGTTATACATCCTAGTTGCTTTTATTGTATACACAAATTTGTTATGCCCTGCTAGTTTACACAAATTGATTATTCTGTTTCAATTGTTATCTTGATAATAATTATAACTGTATCTTATATCACTTTTTTGAATTTTTTTATCTGCTTTATATTGATTAATGGAAAATTCTGTGTAAACTTGATCTGGTGGCAATTTTATTGGTTATATATTAATTGTTGAAAATTATAGTTTTCTTTTTAATTACTTTTAACCATACAATATGCAACCCAGCATGTGATAAAGGAAACTATTATTACATTTAAAATTAAATAAAAATAATAAGTTTCAAATTACACCACTATAAGATATTATCTTTTATGTTTGCTTACATCTGTTAGTAATCACTGTAACGGTTCACTGTAATCAATGTAAAGTTCTGAACCATTTCAGTTTTATATTTTTCTGCTTGTAGTGGTGGAATTTTATATTAAAGGATGTTTTTTGAAGCATTATTTTTATTATAAAACATTTGCTGAAAACATATTTAGTTTAAATATTATGTCCATTGACCCATGAAATTAACGTTACATTGGTGATATTATTGATTTTATATCAAATTCAATTAAAATAGACACAACAGTTTTATAATCACCATGTTAAGGGACGAACCAAGTGTTGCAGAGAACCGTTCCTGAACCATCCAAAATGTCACAAACGATAGCAGGATCTTTCCTGGATGTCTTCAAGACTGCCTCCACGGAATTGGGGTTCATGCGCCATGCTAACGACCCAATGAATTCGTCTGTGAGTCTTCCCAAAGATATTCAGGCCGACAAAGCTGCCTCTGCACACAAGTCCTCGGGCTGTAAGAGTTCGTCCTGTTCTGACTCACATAAACCGGACTCCATTTTTGAAAGTGCAAGGAAGGGGTGAGCCTCTGGATCTTATTGAGTAAGATTATTTTGCTAACTTAAACTATATTATATGTATCTTTAAATATTAGGAACATCTCTGCAGTGCAAGCGGCACTAGCCAAGGAAGGGGAAGAGGTGGTGTTGACAACAGAGAGAGATGGTACTGTGCTACACTGGGCGGCCCTCAGTGGTAACCCGGCTCTTGTGATCTTCCTACTGGAAGTTGGGGATCGACTGAGATCAGCTCGTGAACTGGTGTTAACAGTAAACACCTTGGGTCATACGGTGCTTCATTGGGCCGCCGTTGAAGGTTCGGTGGAGGTGATGGATGTGCTTTTAGAGGTGGCTAGTGATAGCGTTGACATTCAGGACTACAAGGGGTGCACTCTACTTATCACCGGTGAGCAATCATTTCTTTGGAATTTTGTCGCTATTTTACTTTTGGCTGAAATGAATTATATAATTAAATTATATTTACCAATAAGCCAAAACAAACATTTTATGTTCAGGTACAATGCTGTTTTATGTGTATGCATATACTTGAATTCCTATTAATAAATATTCGTAAATTTTTAAAGTATTTGTTTAGTTTATAGTCGTTTCGTTTAGAAGTGATAAATTTGTTATTGTAAGGTTTTGGAGTATTATATTGTTATTATTATTTAAGTAGTACCAATTCCAAAGAGGATATTGGTAACATATTTTTAATATCGATCATTATTTGCATATTGTCAGACTGATTTTTTAAGAAATCGCTTTTTTCATTTTCTAATAAATGCTTATCACATCAATTAAGCTAGATTGAAAAAATCGGTGCAATAAACAAATTATTGTTTGTTATATTTTTATTAGTAATCTATGCATTCTTTAAGTATTTTAAAAATCGCATGTCTGTAAGAAGCGAACTAAAGTGAGAGGATTCCTTATAATTTCTGGAACGATCTTATAAACGATCACTCACAATACCAAGCAAGGTAACAATAAATTATTCATTGATTTTCTAGAATATAATGTTAAAGTAATTATTCTTATACAAAACCTTAATATTCTTTAGTGCCAATGCTTTGTAATGTGTCTCAAAAATTATTAGGAGATACGGCAGATACTATGTAACACATTCATTCTTTTACATTGTATACTTGGTAAGCTTTTGTATTTTTATAATTTACACTAATTGGCAATACACAGATGGGTTATTGATTTTATTTATATATTAACGTTTTTAATTTTCTGTTTTATCTGGATTTGATTGATGCTTACATATTCTATCGATTAATAATATGTTCATTGTACAAGATAATCTTATTATGCATATAATACGCGCTATGAATCACCTTTTTCACCAGATATGTTTGACTATTCCAGGAATGCACTTGTGCCTATTATTCACTTTATCAGAGTAAACATGAACATCAAAAAAGGTCAATATTATAGAAATAGAACAAATTGTTATGCACATATTGTTATTGTGATATGTTTTATGACTCGATGGTAATGTCAGAACTGCTATCGCTTACTATTTTGATAATGATTCCCTTAATTCTTGATATCATCCGTCTTTATTCACCCAGCCGCTCAATATGGCAAAACTGAAATGGCTGGATATCTCATGTCGAAGGGAGTGCAGATCTCCATCTGTGATAACGAGGGGGATTCTGCTTTACATTGGGCCGCATTTAAAGGTGACACATAACACAGTGTATAAGTAACATTATAATTATATTATCTTCATTAAAATGAATAATATTATACATTATTAATTTAAAATGATTCATATATAATATGTTTTCCAGCCTTATAATAAAAGGTACAGTTACGATATGCTAGTTAGTCAGTAAAACTATAAGAATATTTTATATTTTTTATTAAACAATCATTAATACATTAATCTGCACTAATCCAGTCTTGACAGTATCTAATCAAAACTTTGAAAAGTGCCCCCTTAACATTTAGAGTAACTTAAAACATATTAGATTGAAAGACCATATTTGACTTAATACCATATTTATTTAATATGTAACTACTAAATTGGAACTCTAAAGACTGGTTTTTTGAAAATACCGCTAGTTTAAGTATTTCTATAGAATGCAATGAAACGAATTTATCAGTGCTCATTATATTCTAATCCCCTTGTGTTCTGATCATTTGTGACTATATTACATTCTACTGATCTTTTAAGAAAGTTATACATTTTATCTATTAGTTGATAAACTCTTCTTCAACTAAAGCCACGATTGTCCTATGTTAAATAACCTTATTGGATTTTTGTGCATTTCCTCTGGACGGCAGCTACGGCAGACCTAGTCCGGCTTATGGTCTTCTCAGGGCTAAATCCACACCAACGGGACAATTGTGGTCAAACCCCGCTGCACCTAGCCTGCATAGCTGGGAATCTCAACATTGTTCGTGACTTCTGTCTCCGAGACAAAGTGGCCGTCAATGTCCCCGACAACTTTTCCAAGACACCGCTTATGTTAGCAGCCGGGCGCAAAAATTTCGACGTTGTCGACTTTCTCAAGACTGAGATCAATCGACGCTCGTCCAAGTTCAATTCCTTCAATATTGGGTAAGTTAACTTCAGATATTCACCACCAACAATGTTATGATGTCATATTCGGTATCACCGATATTTACGCTAACCAGCTTCAATTCAAGAAATCTATTACTACTTCTTTACTCTATCGATTTTTCTATGTTACTCGATGGTGTAGTGTTTGATCAGGGACTCGTACTCAACCGTGTTCACTTCCGCCTTCCACATTTATAAATAGAGATTATCTAGAGAATATCAACAATATGCAGATAAACGGTGAAATTCATAAAATCTTTAGTTACTTGCCACTTATTTCAATATTTTATCTAGAAATTGATTTAATTCTATGGAAAGAAAGTAATTTTATTTATTTTTGACATCATTTGAGGATAGATATATTTCTATTACTAAAGTATCGGGTTTAATGTAAATTTTATCAAATTATCTTTGGTAAAAAATGTAATTACAATCTTCTTTGGCTAAGCCGGACACCCATATGAAATCTAAAATTTTCAAAATGAGAAAATGTCACTAAATACATGATAGTCCATGTAAAATGTATTGAATTTTATAAGTTTATAGCGTATGTACTATGTCTGATAGATAAGTATACTATGGCTGCATAACTTGTTAACAAAGGAAGATAACTGCGCAACTCAGGATATGATTAATATTTAATATGTCAATAAAGATTATTCTGTGCGGTAATGCATCATTATAATAATTTAAGAATTAAAATTTAGCGTCTGGATTACACATAGCTAAAGACATTATAATGATAACAAGGGTCCTAGAAATGTGACCGGTGTACAGTTTATGTTTGTCCGGTTTATAGTTTGTGCAATATTTCGTCTTAATGCGTCCAGTTTAGCCGGAGTAGATTGTACCTTGTAATTTTGGAACGCAATTCACACAATCTATAATCTGTTCCTATCGTGGTTTAATTTTTCTTTGTCAAAAAAATTAAATTGTTGATATACATAATAAATTAAACTTACACACTAGCATTTCCAAAGTGCTCCTTTGATTCTTAAATTAAACCAATACTAAGTGCAAATTATACTATACTGTTCCACCAACATTAGCAATACTGTGCACAGATGGTTTTTAATTTTATATTGTAAGCAGTATAGCTAATGGAGGTTCATTAATTTATAATAATAAGTAGCTTGTTTAGTTAATAATTAATTAATTGGATCCCGTGGAGGTTTCTGGTTATTGTTACGCTCAATGACGCATATTTTTTC
Source organism: Vannuccia rotundouncinata (assembly GCA_034780395.1). Lineage (NCBI taxonomy): Eukaryota > Metazoa > Platyhelminthes > Proseriata > Coelogynoporidae > Vannuccia > Vannuccia rotundouncinata. Next base: position 25,521 of record JAUZNC010007818.1, on the reverse strand, counting down.
AGGTTTGTGGTTTCTAGTTGTTCATTTTCCAATACATTCAGCATATCGGATAACATCTCATAAAAGACATTTACCATCAGTCGTCTTCCATGGAAAAAATATTTCTCTACGAAATATCTATTCTAATACTATTTCACTTATTATTTAACTTATAATATAATTATGAATTACTTTTTTTCCGCTTTCGTGGATTGTTATATTGTCTGCAGCTTTGCTTCTTCAATTTTTACTATAAATTCAACAATCATACAGTAAAGCTTAAAATACTTTAAATGGAGCTGAAATAAAATTCGTAATTAAATTATTTGTGAAGTAATTCTGATTTTCAAATACTTAATAGAACTATTATTTTATATTTATTCTGCATACGTTATTTCTTATTTTAATTTTTCGTTTTTTGCTTAGCAAAATATCAAGGCGTTTTTTAACAACAAAAAACTATTATTTTATATTTATTCTGCATACATTATTTCTCATTTTAATTTTTCGTTTTTTGCTTAGCAATAGATCAAGGCGTTTTTTAACAAAATTAATCTTCTTCCTCTTGACTTCAGTGCTCTCTTCTACGGCCAGCCAGGGAACTCAACTCGACCTTTACTCTTCTTTCTATTCTCAATATTGTTCTGGGGATATCCTTACTATGCTCTACAGGTGAGTTATGTTTTATGTTTCTATTAAGCATAATTATATTAGCTAAACAATTTAAAGTGTGCCATTATATTAGTTTATTCATAAATATTACCTTATAACTATTTCACTGTCCTTAATACATATCTAAATAAAATTGCTTGCTAATTTTAAGATTTAAATAATATAATAGATGAAAATTGATGCAAATTATTATTGTGAATCATTCATGTTGCTAAACCCCGAAATCTAAATTTGGTAGTTTTGCATCTTTCATGGGTAGGAAGTATTTCACAGTTTCCTTTCGTCTCTCTCGTGATGACAGATTTATCCGCTAACTTGGAACATAGTGCCCCAAGTTCACCGTGCCTTCTTGATTAGCAACATCCTGTTCTGGTTCGTTTTCTACAAAAGTTGGAAGAAGGATCCTGGATTTTTACCGAAAAACACTCCCGAATATGAAGCTGTTATGTCTAGAGTGAGATCTTTATTACATTTTGTCTTTATAAACATTTTAAAAATGGCTTCAATGTTTCCAGTTAACTTCCTATCATTATTATCTCCGTCCTATAGTTAGGCGAGTTCACGGACTGGCGCACTAAGGGTAGCACACCACTCACTTACCTCTGTCACACATGTCGTCTTATCCGTCCACACCGGGCCAAACATTGCCGCGTCTGTGATCGGTGTATTCTCCAGTTTGATCATCATTGTCCCTATATACACAATTGTGTTGGTTTTAACAATCGGTGAGTTTGACAATCGTCATAGTCCATTCTTTGAAAATAATTTTCAATTGAAATGTTTTAAAATTATACATTTTTAATTTTGTATTCTACAAACATTATTCAGGTTGTTGATTAAATTACTACTTGAGTAGTATATGCATTTTAATATTAATAATAATGATACAGATATTTTAGAGGAGAGCGAAAACATATTTGAACATGAAGCTATATTTTGTAGTCAGAATTTTATGTGTTTTTAATTTTCAAGATTCGTAATTGAAAAATTACAAAATATGAGCGGTTTTTGCAGATAAACAAACTTTAAAAATACGAATAAATTAATTTATATACTATCTATTGCAAAAAAATATAATGAATACATTTTAATTGAATTATAACATTAATATAATATCTTCCTTGGTAACTCTTGTAAAATCACTATTAATTTAAGAATCTTAGAACGTTCTCAAGATAATCATTTCAACATGCTCTGATCATTTTTTTAATTTTTAAATTTCCTCAAGAAGAATCTAGGTTGTTCGTAACGATTCAAATATTGTCAATTCGTTTTAAAATCATATCCAACATGTCTTTAAATTTGTTTTTATAGTTGATAATTTCTCCTACGTCAGAAATTTTGTGTGTATTTCAATTAAATTAAAACCTTTCCTTGTTGGGTTTTGTTCCCTACTTTAGTCATTGGTTCGCCTACCTCCTGGCCGCTATCTCAACTCTGGCCGGTATTTCGTCTTATCTCCTGTATATAACATGGTCTCTAATCCCAGCCACCAACATCGCCTTTGTTGTCTCCATAATCCTCGCCTTCATTGGTGTTGTGATCAGTTGGCTCACATCATCCTGTATTGTAAGTTGCTCCTGTCACTAACTAATTATAATCATCATTTCTATTCTAATCATCTACTTGTTACATCTTTTCTTCTCATAGTTCTATCACATGATACAGAACATAACGACAACCGAGAGTGTTAAGTGGCGCCAATATCCCTACATGAAGACTTCTGGTGGCCGCTTTATGAACCCCTTTAATCAAGGATGGTGGCGAAATATTCTCACCTATTTTCACGTGAGACAATCCCCGATACAAACCCTAGAGCCAGAGATACTGGTAATGCCCTCGAAAATCGTTCACTGCTAAACAGCTGTCCAATGATCTTTCTCTATTTGAGTAGATTAGAAATTATCAGCTTATATTAAATTTTAAAAAAACTCTGAAGATTCAGTATAAATGTAAAAATGTTACCTTTAACTGACCATACCTTTGAGTCATATTTATTGGTAAATTGGTTCAATTGTCTTTTATATTCAATTAATATTGTCCAAGCGTCATCTAACATTTTATGTGTTATTGTTTCATACTTGATCCATATTTATGCTGAATTATTTTATACATAGTTTTTGTTGATTTTTGTTAAACTATTTCTTTCCTGTTATTATTATCTACCATTGATTTTATTGTTTTTTTTCATTTTTCGGAAATCTTACAATATTGAAAAAGGGGCATAAATAACTTGTTGTTCTATTTTTATTTATTAAATGTTGCTTTTAATATTTAAATAACTTTTTGTACTTATATAAAAGATAAAATACACTATCTCATTTGATAGATAAATATAAAAATTTTTATTCAAAAAAAAGTGTAAATTACAGTTTGGGGTATGTAATTAATAATTATCTTGGTTCATTTAATACTTTCTATATTATGTGTAGCTCAAAAAAAGTATAACTAAATATCTTTTAACAACTATTCATGGTACTATATAATTGTTATTCAAAAAAGTGAAACTAATAATATTCGTGCTCACAAAACTCATGAATTTCGAGTTAACCTAAATTTGTTATAAATTTAACAACTGCCAAACAATCGACAAAATGTGTTTTAGGTATGACAAACGAAGTACATGGAAAAGTCAATTCTGGAAACTATTTATTCTAACTAAAATAATATCGATTTATAACTACATTTTTTTCAATCCAACAAATGATATTTTGGGTTCAATATTACCTGGAGTGTATCATGATTGTCTGCTCTCAACATCATCAAATATCTATATATATAATTGTAGATGGCCCTTTTGCAATATTGTTTTCACTTAATATCTAAATAATAAAAGGTCTTCGCTTCCTGAAAATAGGTAAATATATAATTAAATTGTTATCTAGAGACGATTGCCACCGCGTCAACACTATGCCTTTTTTATGTGCGTTTTCCCCTGAAACTGGCTTCATGAAACCAGCGCGTTCACACTATTCCTTTTTTCGTGAAGCCAGTTTCATGAAATTATCGCGTTAACAATGCATTTTATCTGCGATTTTAATATTAATACATCTTCATTATTTGGAGATATTTTGAACTATTTTAATAAATATCATTTTGCTGTGATATTAGAACGAATGATCTTAATATTTGTTATTAATGTTAAATTGAAAGTAGAAAACAAAAAGAAATTTGCATTAGATGATTTAATTCTTTCAAAAAAACTATTTTACAATGATCTTGAGTTAATTTAAACCGTTTTTTATACTGAAAAAACGAATTGAAACTCATGACACTGAATAAATAGAGCATATATGCTAGTTGTACACTACATTACTTTTTAAAATATATAAAGTAGATATATAGCTCAGTTTCACTTTTTATGATATTTTGTGTATAGCGTTCCCGGGAAAATATTTCATTTTTATATAATATAGATAAAATCAATATATTTGTTTTTTCTAAAATTAAATGCTATAAAATTATTGATTTGTTTTCGACCAATGGATTCGGTCATCTCTACTGCGCTCTATAGAGCTAATACATTCTCGTAATATGCTGTCGATGACCCTCTGCATAGTAAGCAATCCCGAAACACAAAATGGACAATTTTAAGCATCATGTCTGTAGAAAATATTAATTTCTTCATCAAAATTATGTCATTAAATGGCTGTAGTTTCGTGAAAATGACTGAATATTTAGAAAATGCTTTGGGAGATCAGTTTAACTTAACAACCAGAAGAGTGCAACAATAATTATCAAAAGAGTGTTCACGGAAGGTGATCGGGTAGGGTTCAGTCAGACCTCGAATGTTAAAAACAAAAGATAATATTCGTATTGTTGAAGAAATGATACAGGAGACCCCATTTTCACAGAGAATTTCACACAGAGCAATATCTGAAGCAACAGGAATTCCAAATTCCAGTCTTTGAAATAATACAAGAAGACCTGTCACTAATCAGTATTGTTGCACGATGGGTTCCGCAGCAAATTAATTACGTTTAAAAGGAAAATCGAGTTCAATGTTGTGAAAATTTGTGAAATAATGTGTTTTCAAAAAGAGAAATGAAAGAAAGATTGTTTGTCATCGACGAGAAATGAATCTATACAGTAAGCATTTTCCGGCATTACCAATACAAGTCCGTCGGTGTGTGCAATCTGACGCTGTCAATGAGGGTGGTGATCGACCAACAGTAGCCAGAAGGACAATTTCTGCAAAGAAACTCCATATTATTGAGGCCTTAAACTTTTCTGGTATCACATACTTTGAAGCACTGGAAGATGATGGCTCGGTGGATTTCCGAGCAGTACATTTAATTCCTGGAAAATCCTTTTGAATATCTCAACGGTCTTTATATTCCTCGAGAGAGATAATGATAATTCTCGGCCACACGTATAACGTCTTACGACTGCATTCTTGGAGGATGCTATGGTCACCAAAGTGGCCTATAAGCCCCTGATAATCTCCTAATCTGAACTTATGCGACAGATATGTGTTCAGAAACATGGAAACAAGACGCCAAGGTGTCTCATTCAACAATGTTGCAGAGATTAAAAATAACCCTTATGATTTTCGGACTTCACTGTCTCGACATGAACTGAACAAAGAATTTAAGGCTGTAACCAAGCATTGTAGAGCGGTGATTGAGAATGAAGGGGACTATATCAATAAGTAACTCTATTATACATAATTCCATCTTTTTTGGCAATAAAGTATCATCTTATCTTATACATACGTGTTTGTGTAATTGTTTCATACCTTTATCTCATACATTTATTACTATAATAAAAAAATTAATTATTTAAAAACAACATTTTTTCCGGACACCCTATGCTATCAATAATAACACAGCAATTAAGAAATAATTTTAAAGTGGTTTGTAATTATACTGATTAATAAAAAAAATAAAATTTCTATGTTGAAAACGAACTTGATTTTAATTTGCTTAATTTATTATTAAATATGTTTTCAGATTTATCATTGCTATTATTAGTTAAAATAAATTAATAGTATTTTGATAGATCAAGTAATCACATTATGGTATGTATAAGTACCTATTCTTTATAATTAAACCATAAAAAAGAGAATTATTGAAAAATGATAATACTATTGTGAATGATTTAAAAAATTAAATTTGAAATGATAATCAAAACAAATTATGAAATGAAAATATATTGTGTAGCAGAACAAGTGGATGTGAATAAAAATAACATTTAAAAAAATCAATATAAATTGTTTGGAAAATATTAATAGAACCTGAAAAAAAAAGTTTCAGGAAAAAAAACTGGAAAATCGCAGTGTGGACACTAAAAGAGGCGTAAAACTGCAGTTTCACGAGAAAAACACGGAAAAAGACACAGTTTGCATGCGACCTGAGTGAAATGTCTCTACGTCTATATCAACAAATTGCACTGAGGCACTATATATATACCCTTAAAGCGTGAACGCATTTTTAATTTATTATGTGTAAGTTTTGTTTAGAAGGGTCCATTTTTAATACATGATTTGGCCTTGTCACTTCACCAAAAAATTAATACAATTTTTAGAAAAAATAATTAACTAGGGGCTCTTTTTCAAGGTCTCTGTTATTAAATAATTGTCATTGAATACAAATTTTTGAACATTTATAACATTTACTAATACTTTGTTTAAACATAAAAATAAAACGCCGCGCATTTAGATATAACATATGCATTGAACACAAATATTCCTTACAGGGATAAAATTAGCAATATTTAGGAAACCAATTTTATATGGCATATCCAAATTAACAGAAATACTTTTCCCCTTAAATTATTAAATGTTTTAATCTAAGAATTTTTATATGACGTTTATAATAACAGTTTTATTACATATAAAAAAAATTGTGTAAACAATTTCCCTCTATCACTTTTTTGTGTTGTCACAGAATCGAGTCATTTTCGTATGTTTTGACGTTTATTTAACGTTATTAATTGAATCTTAAATAATGGGTATCTTAAAAGGTATCCACCACGTAGAAATACTAACCAAGAATATTGGTTCTCTAACGGATTTTTTTTCTACTGTCTTAGGTTATCAAATACATTGTATTCAAAAGAATGGTGATTCTTTTAGGACTGTTGTTAAAAGTGAAAATTCAATATTTGTTTTGAGAAACATTATTCCAAGCAGCAAAAAACTTGTCGAATATTTCAACCATGAACCTTCTAACTGTCAGCATTCTTTGCAAGAGGACACTGTTTATGATATTGCACTTGAGGTTTCTGATGTACAGCGGTGTTTTAATTCAATTTCAAATTCAACTGGAGTTATACTTGCTCCAACAACTATTTCTGATTATCATGGAAAAGTTGAAATAGCTATTGTAAAGTCATGTGTTGGAAATATTGTACACACATTACTCAATACATCTGCTTATAAAGGTCGCTTTTTGCCTGGATATACTTGTCCTGAACCAATAACTACTTCTAAAAATAGATCTAATTTTACTCAACTTCTTAAAGAATCTGGCTACCGCTATTCCTCTCCAAACCCAACTACATTTAATACAACCAAAAAGCACATCACTCATTTTGATCATGTTACAATAGCTTGTTATCCAAATCAATCAGATTATACTCTTCAGTGGTATACAAAGATGTTTAACATGAAAAGATGTTCTATTAATACGTAAGTTTATAAAATAATAAAAATATTTAACATTTATATATTTAATTTATAATATTTTAAAAATTAAATATATTTATATGTATAAATTTTAAATTATTATTACAAATTTCATATTTATACAAATTATGCAATAATTAATAATTATCAATAATTAACATTTTTATATATAAAAAATATAATCTAATTAAATTTAAATTTGCACTGTAAATTTTTTTAAGAAATATATAATATATTTAATTCAAAAGTTATATACACAAATTATGATTTAAAAGCTATATTTTACTTTTTATAAAAAGGAATTGTAAATATAAAATTTATTTATTAAATAACTATAATCTAACATTATAATTTAATTAATTTTTTTATATATTAGCAAAGGGCCTATAATGAATAAAATCATCACATTTAAATTTTGTTCTGGTCATAAAAAAATAAAATAAAACAAAATTATATTTTATATTATATTTTTGAAACAAATTATAATTAAAATAGTAAGTTCTGAAGTTTAAATTGTTATTATAAATATATATACATTCTCAATGAAAAGTATTAAGCCAAATATACCTTTTTGCAATCAATTTCATCCAATGTTAACTACATTCTGCATTCCCTTATGTCAATTTCATCCAAAATCTCTACTATTGTTATTCCCACATATCAATTAAGTCATTTTGCAATCAATATTGTCTTATTTATTTTTTTAAACTACATTTTTTTATATAAACAATTATTAAAATGTTTTTTTTACTTATAAGCAGATAAACTAAACTAAATTAAAATTTTATTATTCAAAACAAAGTAAAAATAGAATTATTAAAGAAAATGTCAAACAGAGTTGAGTTATACATAAATATCTTTTTCTTGAACACATTTTCTTGAAACCACTGCATACAGTTAGCTGGTGTTATTGATTGTTGAGCTTGTTCAGTCATATCTTGTAGCATTTGAAGTTTGTGCTGATAGAGATTGTGTCCTTCATTTTCTGCTTGTTATCATTTGATTAAAGCCTTGAATGATGATCTGTTGGATTTAAAAAGGAGAATATTAAGACAGAAATTTGATAGAAGGGTTGTCATTATGCTGTTTTAGGGGATCTAGGTGTGCTCTGGCATTATCTGATATAATTGTGATGTTTTAGTCATCAAGAAGAGTGAATAACTCAGTGAAGAAGTTGGAATATTTATCCTTTGAGAGTGAGCCATCAATTTTTGTGAAATAATATAATCCATTATGAATGTTGATTGCAAGAATGATAATGAAATTTTTTCCTTATTGATTATTTACAACACAAACTGCTCTTTGTCCACTAATTTCTCATCCTTTTGTTAAAATCCAAACATTAACTCCAAATTTGTCAAGAAAGATATAATTCTCTGGAGCCATTCCATTAGTTAGAAATCATTCAGAGTATTCCTGTTTTTTGGAATTAAGGGTGTTCCAATTTTCCGGAATACCTTGAGCCTGTCATAATTGTGTATCTACTGCTTTTATTAGAATTCATATTTTTTATAACACATTTGATCATTTTTATATTTTTCAAATCTGCAATAAAAACATGAGGGTAGATGGATGGGAGGAGGGGTGAAAATACATTTGCATTCACATTTTTCTTATTGTTAATGAAGTGAAAGTATCTATACTCACAAAATATGAATATGTTCACTTTCTTTTGGGCCCTATCTAAATCTGCTTCCACTATAATAATTAAATACCATTCCCACCCCTGGCCTGTTCAAGCCTGTTAGGGAAAGGGCAATAGCTTGATTGAAATGTTGTTGAATACAATTTGGAATTGATAGAAAAATTATTAGGGTTTTGCTGAAACAATATCTATGATAAACTGCATTATATCAAGGTTTACTCTCAGATTGTTTCTTTGTTTACCTCATTGAGCTGCTTGATGATTTTAAGTTTGTTGGCATATCATAATAATTGACCTTGCTGTTTGTCTAGCAATGTTGAGCAAGGCTGCTAACTCAAACCAATCATTCTCTTCAATAAATGAGTCAATGATTTTATCAAAATCAACTGGAAGAATACAATTATATTGTCTACAAGGAGTCATATTTATATGATTAAATTTATAAATGATATTGTTTTATTTAAATATGTTTAATTTTGATATTTATAATTTTACCATACACCATCAGATATCTAATAACTAGGTAATCATGTATGAGTGTGAGTGAGTGTAAATACAGTAGCCAAAACAGTTGATTGCAATAGATACAAAATATCTGTTAACCAGACACTATTTAAACAAAACCAACAAATTATCAGTCAAAATGTATCATGAAATTAAGAATGAAAAAGGTGTGCCTATAACAAAAATCCATGGTCAACTGCTATGGTCTTAATAATCACTCTTTCTTACTCTCTTTCACAGCCTATATATGTATATTTGAATTAATGTAATATCCTATAGTTTAATTGTCATAGCTATGTAGAATAGTTATCCATACAATATTTAAAATCATATAAAATCAGTTTTTGGGGAAGCAATCCTATCAATAATAATTTGTTAACATATATAGGTACCTACAATATGTATACTGTATTTATTGAATCAATAAATAAAAAAAAATAATAATTAGTATGATAGTTTAATAAAAATAAAGAAAACAATTTTGATTGCAGAATGACTAAATTGATATGTGGGAATGGACAAAATGGACATGAGGGGAATGTGGAGTGTAATTAACGTTAGATGAAATGGATTGCAAAATTGCTGAATTTTATTTCTAACGGGTATAATAATTTAATTTTTTTTCAAAATGAAATAAAGGTTTTTTCATTGTTTAAACCTATATTTCTTCCATATATTTTATTAACTCAAATATATAATAGGAAACATGTAAATGTTATTAAGAAAATGCAATATAAAACTTATGCTTGGTTATCCAGCGCTTAGCAGCATGGAATCAGACGGTTTTTTGCAGTAATCTTGGGTAATTGATTCTACATATTCTCAATTGGGTTGAGATCACACAAATTTCCAGGCCATCACATTACATAAATGTTGTCCCTGTTTAGCCAAGCTGGTACTTTTTTGGGTTTGTATAAAGGACCAGTCAGGCAGAAAATGAATAGATTTATGCATCTACATATTTGCATTTTGAGTTATTGAGAGGAAGAAAGAATAAACCACCTGTGTTGTATTAAGAAAAGCCCCCACACCATAACCTTTACTGGATGCTTGTCTGTAGCCACTGTGTGCCTTGAATTGAATCTTTCTCCATCAGGTCTTCGGACATTCTGGTTATGCTGCTGAAACTGTTCAAAAGTAGATTAATCTGAAATCATTACTTTAGACCAGTCTTCTGTTGTCCATTTGTCTTACTTTTACACAAACTATAGCTGCTGTTGTCTCATCCTTTTACTCAGTAAGTGCTCCTTTGAGGCCATAATCTTACACTGTCCATGATATGTTTAATCTGGGTTATTCCCAATTAAATATTATAACTTTGTAGTTCTTGCTGAATACCAGTAGCAGGTAGAGTTGGTGTGACTTTTGTAGGTCTTTCAGATTTGTTAAAGTTTCTATGAGTTTCATATATGCTCCACTTCTTTACAGTAGATATAATAAATGGATGACTTTACAATTCCAAGTCAGCTGGCTATTGAATTTTCTTCATGTAAAATTAATGTTTCTGCACATTTTGATTAGGATAAGTTTGATTGGCTCATTATTTTTACATAAATTTCAGTTCACATAAAATGATTTTTGCTGTGCATAAATATATCTAAAAATCAATACTAGTCACAATAAATTTCCAAAAATCATAATAAAATGTCTTATTTAGCTGGGATAATATTGTGTAGCATCTTTAGAGTTTATTATGAGTTTAACACTATATAACATGATGTAAATTAGTTCAATATTGATTTAATGCATTATTAATATTTAGTCAAATACTTTAACACTGAATTGTAGATATATTAGTACAGTTGCTCAACCTTACCCATTAAACTCTTATGATGTCTTTCTCCACTTCAAAGGACAGCAATTTCATTTTAAGGGCCAATAGACACATAAAACATTGTTTGCCAAATTATCACTGAAAAACCCTCTCAGATACAAAGTTACAAATTAGAAAAACACCAGGATTATAAGCTGGAATCATGTGAATAAAAGAACAAAATGATACAAAGTTTATTCTTTTATTAAAGTTATAAATTTATTCTCAATCATGTAACATGCAGAGGGGGAATTTGGACATTTGGTCATATTGCTAAATAAAATGTGTGTGAGGCCAATTGAAGCAGAAGTCAATATATAGACTTTAGAATGAAAATGTCAAAATTGGAGTTGTACTCAGTAGTAGTTTGTACTTTCGAAAGATAATGATGAAAATCTGAGGTTAAATCGAAAAATATTCTTTGTAAAAATAAAAGGAAAAGAATCAGAAAATAAATAAATTCAGATAAAAATTGATAAACTGAAGAAGATACAAGGATTATTGTTGTCTATACATTTAATTTATTTCTAGTTTTATTTAGTTTTATTTTACTTTTATATTCATAAATAATTTAATATATATTTATAATATAGTAATAATTATAGTTGGAATCTTTTTACCATATAAAGAGAATAAGTTGTCTATGTCTGTATCACAAGTAAATATATTTATAAATTGTAATAATATATGAATTTAAATAAATTTGTAATTTTAATAATTTTTAAATTTTGGTCACTAAATTTAATCTTAGTTTTTAAACTATTCAGCATTGATGTCCAGGCCCCTTGAATAATTATTATTTAAATTATTAATATTTCTAGTACATAAATATATTGACAATAAGTATAACAGTAATTATATTATTATGCTAAATTAGAATTAATAATATCTTTAAACCAGATCAAGTCATATTTTATTTATTTAATGATTTTTTTTAGATTTAAAAAAAATCTAAATTTAACCTTTGAAATTTATGTCAACATATGTATGCTTTCATATTTTAGAATTCTACTATCAATAAATATTTTACTAGTATTTAAAATTTATTAAAATTGTGATTTATAGATTCCATCAATTTCTGTTTCAGATCTGAAAGTGAAGAAGGTTTTATTGTCAAATATGGAGACAATGGAATGAGACTGAAAGCTTTTGATTATTGGAAATGTCAAAAGACAGGCGTGGAAACTCAGGATGGAACTATGAAATTTGTTATAGCAGAACCATTATCAACATCATGTTAGTAAAGTTAAATACACATTTTTCAATTGTATTAAAAACTTGATAACAATTTTATCTAATCAAAAAGTTTTTATTCTTTATATTTTTGTAAGTTAAATTTAATTTTTCAATAAGGAATATGTTAGAAACATGTTTCATTAATACATACCTTTTCTTTTTTTATTGTGTATTTAACAATTCCTATAATATTACCCTTTAACGACGGTATGCTAAAATTCAGATTTTCAAAAACATGTTTTCTGCATTTCTATTCGCTGAAAAGTTCAAAATAATTGTGACGCAAATAATTTCGGGAATTCCAAGTGTCGGAAAACAAATTCACAATCTAATTGAAAACTAAGTATACAGAATATATTCCAATGAACATAATATTTTATTATTTGATAAATGCCATGGAATCATATTATGAATTATATACTATATGTAATTGAAAAATATATAAGTATATGACAAAATAAGAACAAAACGGAAATACATAAAAATATATTCTGAAATGTAATATGAGAAAAAAAAATTAGAAAGTAATTTTTATATCCCGTAATCATTTAGTTATTTGATTTTTAGCTGGATTGCCTAGTTGGTTAGCCGAAGAAATAGTGAGCACAGTTTGAGGTTTTACGTTTTATTCATAAAAATAGTCTAAATATATACAGGCATCCTAACAAATGACAAACAAATCTCCCGAAAAATAACAATTCCAGTGTCCTATAGCTACGCGGGGAGCTTAGTCTATAAAACAACACACCAAGCATTGGTTTTCTAATGTTTTATGACTTAGAATACATCTAAAGGCAACTAAATAATTAATGTTTTAAGATTATATAATGCAAATTATAGGCTTCAAAAATCATTAAAAGACATTGAATACTTCCGAAAAAAAAGGTGCATAACACATCAGTAGACTCTGGTTGGCTCACTTGCTGGGTGAGTCAACTTTTTTGCTATCAAACCTTGATCGCTCCGTCGGTAAATGGTTAATGTTCGAAAAGAATATGAATTATTTTTTAAGTTTAAAATTCTTTTTGACTATAACCAAGGTTTTTTCGATATTGACATTAATATATCCTATTGTTTAAAATTAGGTTTCATTACTCACAGTACACACCTTTTGTGAACATTTTAAATTGCTTAAATTATTGCATTTTAGAAACTCACATTGATTGAAAAATATTTGTTCGTATTCTCTAACATAATCAAATAATAATTAGCCATTTAGCTGCTGAATATCACTATTGGCTTTTATAATAATATTAATTATGAATTATATTAAATTGATTAATTAAAAAAGCATAAGAAATTAGTTTAAATTGTATTATTCTAGTCAATGTAGAAAAAAAATTAAATCGTATAGTGTTTGTAAATATATCTCCACTATAATTTCCACAGCCAAACTATTTTTATTGAGATCTGTCCACCATTGAAACAAACTTGAAGAGTTTATTTGTATTTTATGAATTATATAATTGTATGGTATAATTATATTAATTGTATGATATAATTATATTAATTGTATGATATAATTAAATTAATTGTATTTTATAATTATGGAAACACAGTGGCAGTTGAAAGGGTCCCAAACGAATTCACCAAGTAGAAATTCACTTATTGGCACAATTGGAAACTTTTGAAATAATTATTATATTATGTTGAATTTTTGACATATGTGTGTAATTAACATACATGTAAGTACAATTATCGACACATTTTTTGTAAATTAAGGTGAATTTTGATTTGGACCCTTTCGGCTTCCATAACAGTCAACTATCACTAATATAATAATAATCTGATTCATTCATGCACGTGATTGTCTAATGGTGATTCTAGTATGAAGTAGATTTGGAAATCCAATATTTCCAATAATTTTACGTTTTTCAATTCAAATTGATATGATTGAGCATACAAGTTTGAAATAGCTGATTGAATTAAAAAGTTCGGACTTCCAAATTTAATATTAGCAGGAGCCTTGAAACAGTGCCACCCCCAGTTTTTTTTAGTTGCGCCCCTCTGAATATATATGTACAAGCATTAGGTACTATGACCCTTTTTACAATATTATAATATATATCCAAACAGAAAATTTTATATGGGGGGTGCGAAATTTTAAATGTGGACTAATATCACATTTATGTCACTAATATATGCCTATTCTATAAAATATCGTTTTTATCTAGTATAAAATGTACAAAATGGACCTCTTAAACAATTTGGGCGGGGGTGCGTACGTGCCTGATCCAAAGCTTATATTTTTAGTGGTTATAATGAACTGACATTATAAATATAAAAACAATTATGAAAAATACTAAGATGATATATAAAATTTTGAAGTACGATGTGTGAAAGGTGAAATATATCCTCTCTTTACTGCCACAGTATAAAACAGTATACTACAGTATACACACAGTCTCTACGCTCAGTGATATGAGTCACCTACTGATCCATTGACCCCGGCATGGTATGCATGTTTACGCATTAGAAATATAAATGTCCAATTTAAAATTCGTACTTACCCAAATTTTTAATTCAAACTCACTCATTGAAACTTGTCACATTTGAATGACCTGTTTTAGATATTTTCTTTGCTCATTCACTCAAATTTGAATGGGAAAACTTTGAAAATGGATTACTTCGTTATACAGAATATTCTGCCAATATGACTTATAGCAAGCACAAAATTTACCTTTAAATGAATAACTAAAATACAATCCAGTTCGTATATATGTATTTCGTTTTTTTATGTGAACTATGGGAATACGATATTGTCGAATTCTACTGTACAACTCCATATTTTGAATGTAACTTGATTTGATTTTCAGCCAATGATCAGATCTCGACCTTTTTATCTGAACATGGTGGACCTGGTATTCAACACATTGGCCTTCATGTAGACAACATTGTCCAGGCAGTAAGACAATATCGTCACCATGGGGTCAATTTGATGTCACCTCCTGAAGCTTATTATTCCGAAGTAAGTGAATTATTAATCAAAATGATTCGATATTATTTTGATTGAGACAATTTTAAAACAATAGTCTACAACTAAAACAATTGTTCTGTGATAAGTCTACGATCTTATAAGTATGCAAGTGAGATTTAGTCAAATAATCTACATATTTTTAATATTTCGGAAGCTTCATTTTATTATTTTTATTATTTAAAAGTGTTATACATACATGTATCTTGTTGTCAAGTCAAACAATTATATTTGTAGATTGTAGAAGAAGGTAAGATAATTGAAAGTGTAGTGGAGGTTACATAGATTAGTAACGTAAAACCTCAAAAGGATAGATATATGGTACATTTTATTTTGTGAAAATTAAATTAGAAAACTGTAAGAATAAAAAAATTTCACTAGATTATAATTATTGTCTCGCTAAAACTTCCTGACCTTATGAATATTTAACTATATAAAAAACTTATTTTAAGCACATTGTATAAAAATAAGAAATCCTGCGACTCACCCTTTTGTATAATCAGTGCTTCTTTGCAAAAAGTTAAAGAAAACGTGTGATAATTTCTTATTTTGATTTCTACAATCAATGTCATCCAAATAACACTATAAAAATCCTAAAATATATATATTAATCAATATTTAATCTTTAGAACTGAATAAAATGAAGTTAAAATGTAAACTGTAAAATGTAAACGCTCCATGATTGCTACAGTTGTAGTCTTCGTTACAAAATGTGAGTCGAAATATTTGCAAGAATTCTGAAAAATAAAAACTAATTCCGTGTTGGTATAGGTATTTACGTGTGTGTCAATATTGTGCCTAAAACATTCGTTTAAAAGTTAATTCCGGTTTTTGTTTATTAACACAATTATATTATAGAGAGTTTAACTTGATAATAAATAAAAAATGAATAGTCTTAAACTTAAAATTGTTACTAATATTACTATATTACTAATTATTTTAATGACTTAACAACACAGGTCGGGAAATTAGACGATATTCGCCAACTTGACGTGAATCCCGATGTTCTCAAAGAAATCGGAGTTCTCATTGACATTGAAGAAGAAACTCGCTGTCCTTGGGATCCCAAGAAAACCGGGTGAGTCATATTCCATCAAGAAGAGAGAACATAAATCTGTAATGGATGTTTGGCTATTGATTATTTATATGCTAGTAATATAGAACCAGCAATTACTCCACGGCCATAGCATTTTATGTTCTGCACGTTGAGGATGAATGAACTTTTATCCCGTATGTGACTCCTATAATTGACTTCTTCCCATCCAAGAAATGAACTTTGGTGTCCTTTTTCATTTTCAATCTATCGATTTAATTGATTATAACACATTTTACACATCATATAGATATTTTATGTGGTTGTCCTTGTGTTCACTGATATAATATACTATAACAGTTTTGTCGGACAGTTTTGTTAATTAATAAAAGAACTTGTCTTCATATGACACAAACCATGCTTTTAGCAATCACGTAACAAAATCAATTTTCAATATGTTAAAACAGCAGTTCTTATTTATAATTTATACAAATTTCAAAGAAGTCACAAGAACCACTGGTGACTATTTTTCAACAATTTTATCACGGCCATTCGAGTTTAGATTTTTGAACTTGTTATTCAATGAAAATGTTTAATTACATACATCCATATTTGTCTACTGACCTCATTTTCATGTCAGTAAGAAAAGTAAAATATAAAATGTTTAAATTTCCGGTCTATGTAATCGACGTCTATACTAATTATTTCTTTATTTGGCCAGAGACTTACTGTTTGTTGAGCTATTTATGATTTATATTAGCGACATATTATACTGTTTGTATAATAAAATGAACAAACGTTAATGGTTTTAAAATAAATAACGGACAAAAGACTAAACAAATAATTATATACGTCCTATTCATATAATTATTTTTTCGTCTTTTGTCCGTTATTTATTTTATACTTTCTGAGACAACAATTAATGTTAAAGGTTTTATATATAGTCAAGATAGATTTTTTAGATAACGTTTGCTATAACTTTATAACTTAATTCTATTGAATGGCGGTTTGTTAAGTAACAGTATTAATAAAAGTTGTTTATTAAAAGTAAGTGCATTTGTTTCTTACGTATAACTTACTTTAAATTTATGCATTATATATTGGAAAAGATTTGTACTTGCCAACAAGTCTGGAAAGATTTCAGAATCTTCAGATGGATTTTAATGATGTCTTTTATTTAAGTAAGATTGTGCAGTTACCCTAATTAAATTGAAGATTATCTTTGGCATAATGGTGTACCTTAGCTGTCTACCCATATTTTTAGAAGTAGATTTCTTACGATTGCAGCTGCATTGTCTTAAATTATTTGAACAATTATTCTACTGCACCATTTTACCTCGAGTTTACCATTACTATAATTATTTCAGATTTCTCATGCAAGTGTTCACAAAGCCTCTCTTTTCTCGAAACACCTTTTTCCTCGAGTTCATCCAGCGATGTGGTGCTAATGGATTTGGAGCTGGGAACATCACCGCGTTGTGGCGCTCTGTTGATGCTGCTCTTAAAAAGTCCAATCAACAAAAGACCAACTCTTCAGAAACAAATTGAGAGAAAGCGCATGTTCCTAAATCGACTGATACCATACTAATTATCGAAATAAAGCCTTTACAATAGATTAAGTTGGTCCATCTTTATATAACTATTGTTTTTATGGATCCATATTTATTAGTTTAATTTTAAAATTATTTGTATTATTAATATTATTTGTAGAAAAGTATTTTCAAAGATTTCTTTAGGCTCATTTTATTTACAGTTTAATATAACCTACTCATAAGAAATCTGAATTTAAATGGCCAAATTGTATAATTATTTGTATTAAGGTATATTAATTGTATTCCATATTTTAAAATACTATGATACAGGTGTGCTATAATTCATCCTAAATATTTTTCTCTATACATGTATTTTTTTAATGAAGGTTAGTGTAGTATAAGAGCTATTATTAATATTAATGCTGTATTCATTCTTCATTCACTATAAAAGTAATTATAATCGCTTACTTTTTTGTTTTGCTATTATTTAAAACGCTATAATTTATATTGTATAATATAGTTTTTAGAATATAATTAGTTTAAACTCATGTAGCATTCATTAATGTAATCAGGAGGTATAACTATAAGTATAGGTCATCTGCAGTAGAATAACCCAGAAATGCAGATGTCAGGTAACGTCTCACTATAATACCATGTTTTACCGGCCATGTTGCCTTAAGACACATATTGCGCATCTCTAGAATTCTAATGCAAATTTTCCGACAATAAACTAGGCGCAATTTTCCGATGTTTTATTTATTGAAATATTAGAAATCCGAAAATTATGTAGTAATTTTTATTTGTTACAATATGTTGGAATTACGTACAGAAAACTCTCGATTTTTTGCATGGAACGGATTTCTCTATATGCATACATATTTATATAATCCCTGAATTATCCGCTATAAAATTTAGTGTTGATCCAGAAAAATTTCTCACAAAAACAATTGAGGTTTTTTAATCTAAAAATGTATAATAAATATATTGATTAACCTGACATAATTTAAGTTGTGTATAAGATATATATTTTATTTTCAGAATAAAATGCACATTCAAGCCAGTATATAGCAATACCTTTTCATTGGGGGCGGGCACTTTTATAAAAGACACTATTATACCAAAATAATAAATATCGCTATGCTTCCAAAAAGTCAATTTATCTAGGTATACATCAAAATACATATATGTTGACTAAAATATTTTTTGCAAAAGTAGATACAATTTAGAAAGTTAGACAAGGAAATGTAAATGAATGAATGTAAAAAGACTTCAATGTTCGTAATAATAGAAAAAAGCTGAGCCACAGTTGTAAACTTGATATAAAATAGCAGACATTTATCTAAATATATATATAAACAAGTGTAAAACATATTATACCTTTTTAAGTTTAAGTCTAAATAAACAGCATCATATCATTAGTAAGAATGGGAGGTACTTCGGAAATATGTACATAATAATGTTATACTCATTTACATATTATTCACAATTAATAGAATAAATTTAGATATATACCTAGGTAATATTGTATATTTTTTCACAATATTGTATTGTATACATATTATATTCACAATAAGATTGTCAAATATTACAACAAATAGCATTTAAAATTTACCAAAAAAAGAAAATCGTTGTTCCTTGTATGACACAATGTAAAAAATGTATGATTTAAATGTAAAAAAGCATTAATAAGTGGTTTAAACGATATTGACACATATAAGGTATGTTTTTTTTTACACGCTTCATGGACGAAAAAGATAAACCACAGAGTACTTATGTATGTGCCATACTCTGTGAACCGACCATGCAGAGACTCTTTATACTTCTATATATTAATGCTTAGACTGATAGTTTGACAACTGCAATACCCCCCACACACCCCAAAATTGTATATATATATTTGTGCAGATTTTGCCAATTTAGTTTTTAATTTATTTTTCATTAAAAAACATTTGGGTTGGCAAAGCCTCCCCCCCCCCCCCCCTACTGCTACGGGCCGGACATTATTATGAAAACATTCGATTATCCGCCTATTTTTCATTTACCCGATCTTGAAGGATAATCGAGGGTTTACGGTATGTAATATTCAAATATTTTAATGAAGGAAAGGCTCATTTGAGTGATTAAAACAATATATTCATAAAACGAAAAAATTGTATCAAATAAAAAACTTATCAATAGATAAAAAAAGAGAATTCATTACATTGCTTTTTTTAGTATTACATCAAGCTAGTAGACACAACTTGTACAATACACATACTAACCTAAATTTTACTATAAATGTTACATTTTATCATAAATCTTAACATGGGAATCAGTAACATTCGCAGTTGAACCTGTCTTTATATGCACATCTTTTTTTAAAAAAGTACTCGAAAAGAATCCGTAGGACTAACTGTACTTAAGATACCGAAAAAATTATTCATAACTATTTATAATCAAGCAGTTGTACATATTCACTTTTTTACGAAGTTTATTCATACTTTTCATAAGATACATGAATTTATAATCAAACTTTAAAAGCTTTTCAATTAAACGAAATACTTTGTTTTCTTTATTTATAAACATTAGAAAAATAACTTGACTTTCGTGAATTAAACTTAATGAAATATGATACCCATAATCAAATACATACAAGAAACTAATAATTATGCTTGTTTCGTCAATTCGCAAAATATATATTTAGAGATTGAGTAGATTGGTCCGAATGGACCCCTGTTCAGGTTAATTAAATTTGTGAGATAAATAAAAATTTTATTATACTTTTAATGAACTTTATACACACAAAAAAGAAAAGAAAATTTTGAAATACAATACAAGATAAACTATGTACACGAATTAGCCAAAGTTGCTGAGTTTTGAAGATCATAAAGAATGAACTGTCTTTGTATATCTGCGAGCAGAATACCAGCAGCTGTGCCACAATTAAGACTGTCCACAGTTGGATGAATCGGCACAAACAATCGTCGGCCATATGTAGCCTCGCACAATGCTGCGGCTTCTGCACTCACACCCTCACTTTCACCGCCAATCACCAAGGCAACTGGCTGTTTGGCGCCAGGAACATCGATCTGGAAGTAGGGACAGGGGTTATTTTCCAGCTGAGGTGTACTGGTTGAGGAGTGTCGCAGGTTCTCCGCAATGTGGACGACAGTTGAGCGGGAGAGGTGTGAATCGAGGGATGACCAGGGGATCTTATGGATGATTGGGATGTGGTAGTGAGCACCCATACCGCCCTGCACGACCTTCGAGTTCCACATATCCACACAACCTGACGAGAAATAGAGCGGTTAAGGAGGCTATTTACACTAAATGTACTGTGGAAGAAATTGACTATTTAAAAGCTGGTGGGAATATCGTTTGAAAACAATTTATGACGTTACTGAATATATTTTAGACTGTTCAATTTTCAATTATAACTACAATATTATATGTGAATCTCTTTTAGGTCAGGAATATATAGCATTACACGCGGATAAGAAACTCTAATACTTATTAATAATAACTAGGCGTTTAGATCTCAAATTACAGCTTCTATGTTTGTAAGAAATCTTTCGAAATTGTTTTTTAAATGTTAAAAAATATATAATCAATTTAAGCCATAGATAACTCATTATTACATCAAGCAAGATCGGGTATATTAAGGGGCTGGGATTATTGGATTAATATAACCCGCTAAGAATTAATTAAATTGATGATAAAATCTGAAATGAAGCCTGAAGATATTAAATAGTGCAAATTTATTTTGATAAATATATTTCATGTAATAAATAAAAATTAATAATTCATGATAAGAATACACCTTTAGTTAAAAGAACTTGGTCAATATTGAAAGCTGCAGCCGTTCTTAAAATACTGCCCAGATTTCCAGGATCTCGAATGTTGTCCAGAATCAGAGTTATCGGGAGATGACTGCCATCGCGTTTCTGGGTTAGAACCTCGTGATTTGGCATATCGAAGATTCCTTCAAAGATAGAGTTATCAAAGACACGAAATATATTCTGTAACAATAATCCTTT
This sequence comes from Vannuccia rotundouncinata, assembly GCA_034780395.1. Classification (NCBI taxonomy): domain Eukaryota; kingdom Metazoa; phylum Platyhelminthes; order Proseriata; family Coelogynoporidae; genus Vannuccia; species Vannuccia rotundouncinata. The sequence continues at coordinate 3,489 of JAUZNC010007818.1, read as the reverse complement.
GAAAATGTATCAAATATAATGTGTTAAATTTATTAGATTTCAATATAGATAATCAAGAATCTAAAATTAACAAAAATCAACTAACTGATATATAATACAATTCGGCGTAATTGGATAAGCCACGCCTCGGGCAGATAGTCATAAATTCAAAAAAGAGCACTGATAAGTACAAAAACACACAATTGTGAAGTTAATAATTGTCTTCACAATAATTATTTTGTTGTACTTATCAGTGTCCCCTTATGAGTCACTATTCCAGTAACTAATCGATCTTCTACAATATGCAAATCTTAAATATCCATTGGATTCTTGTTATAGGGGACCCTTTCCCATTTTATTATTCTATTACAAACTAATATTTTAAATATTGTATTTTTACAGTTTGCCTCTCAGTCACACTTCTATTATTGCGTCAAATAAACTCAATTAGTGATTATACAAACAAAACCAGTCATTATTTCCTAATATAGGAGTCAAGTGTGTCAGAGAGGCACAAAATAAAAATAAAGGTAACATACAATAAAAGTAAAATAAAAACACTACCTGACTTCTGTATAAAAGGATTCGTTAGAACTAGTGTAAAAAAGTTAAAATTAAAATTATACAAAGTACAGATGTTATAATACTGTGCCATATAAGCTCAAGTAATATCTAATCATCACCCAAAACTATGAAACAAAAAGTTCAAACAGTGAAACCAAAATTCAAACGACATCGCAACAAGCTTTATCTATATTATAAGATAGGCTTTTCACAATACTACTTAATAGTAATAAGATATAAAAATAACTCATAATCTGTATTACAGCGTATTTATTCATCGTGGATTCTAATTTTTTCGGTTTACTTTAATAAATAAAGTATATATATATTATTAACTTACCCAAAAGTCCCGGGTGTGTCGTTAATGAGGACCATCTCGAAAGTTTACGATATGGAATGTAGTAAATCTCAGCCTGGGGACACACATGAGGAATATCTTCCAAACATTTTCGTTGAGTAAAGTAGAGTTGACGCATTTGTCCGCCGGCAAGAAGAGCATCACGAATCAATCGTTTTCCTTCTAGAATAATCTGTCCGTCTAGTTCAACCACTTTGCGAGCAGCCATTATATATCCACTGTATGCAGATCAATACATCGTAAGCATTATTTAATCAACATCGAAACAAATTAACTGCATGTTTTCAAGCATCTTTGTTACAAAACGAAATAATTTTCTGAGTAATATTTCGATATTGATCTACACTGTAAAAAACAATTACAGAATTTTCGTAAATTTACGCGATATGTTTCGTAATTTTACAAAAGTTTCGTCAATTTTTGAAAACATTTCGTAAAATTACGTAATTTCGTAAAGTTTTGTAAAAATTGTTGGATTTTACAAAATACGTATAGTTGCTCTCTGTAATTTCGTTATATTCGCTTGGTTTTTACAATAATGATTTCCAATTCCAATGTACAAATTAATGTATTAAACAAATAAACTATTTAGTTTGATTTATAGACAAATGTAAATTTACCTGAAACGCTTATCTTCTTCTTTAAGAGGTTCAAATAATCTATCAGCAAAAGCTGTAGAAATGTCAGTAACATTATCAAAAATTGGATTGAATCTTGAACTTTTTTTATTATCTGAAAAGTAAAGGTATTGTTAATATTAAATGAATGCCAAAATATTAAAATTTAATGAAGATGAAAACTGTGTTTAAATTATACAATTATTTGGAGAAGCAGATGAGCTAAGACCGATACTTAATATCACATCATACGTTTTGAATCATATCAATTATCATATATAATCGAATATTATAGGATTCATAAAAATGGAGACAATAATGGCTTATAAATTGATGATATCAGAATAAAAATACCTCATGAAATTTTAACAAACTAATTCATTACTTTTCTTTTCTTCAATTGTGAAACTTGAAAATAAATTTAGCAAAACAATAAATGTTTGAATACAATTTAGTGAAGCATTTAGAAATATTAAAACAACAAAGTTATGGTAAAATCTATGGAAGATATTTTTTAAAGCAGCATCCCACTAATGGATATAAATTATACGATCAAAACACATGTCATTGTGAAAAATGTCCCATCCTGTTGTTTAATGTTTTTAACTACATATTTAGAATGAGAATGGAACTTTAACAATGAGTTATTAAAATTTTCAAGTGAGCAACATGAAACAGGTGATGGTATATTCTAAACATAGGTAGTGTTAAGAGGGATAAGTAACTTCAAAAGAAACTGGAGAATTCTTTTGTTACTACATTGAAAAATTCTCCAGTTATAATCAAATGAATGCTTTATTACTGAATTAATATTTAGAAATTTCAAAGAGGAATTTCAAAGGTTTGAAATTAGAGGTTTTCGAAAATTAATTTTCACTATAGCATTTTCAATATGCTGGGCCTAAATCAAGAATTAGACAAAGTAGAAAGAATATATACGTTTTTTATTTTACACTTTTTAAAGGTCATCTTAAATATATATATATATTACATAAATAAATCTAGTCCAGTCGAAAAATGTTCAATTAACTATATTATTTATTAAAATACTCACCTATTATTATTAGTTAAATAATATTTCCAATGTGGCCCCATTTCAATTTTGCTATTTTATTCATATTATTTTTTATATCAATTTTAGATATTTAAATTCTTATAAATATTAACAAGCATATTATTATATTACTTAACAAATCTTAATGATTTTGACATTAAATTATTAACAATATATTAATATATATAAATACAAATAACCTTAAACACTATAATATTCATTCTATGATATATGGATTTTATTAAAATAATGGTTCCCATGCATATTAGACAATTATTTTCAAGATTTAACCTTTTAATGAAGTATTAGTGGACAGAAAAGTTAACTCAACCAATGGCTATATAAAATGAAAAATTTTAATAATGTTAGTTAGTATCCTTAATGAGTTCTTATTAGATAAATATTTTCAAGTCTTTATAATAGTATCTATCATGGTTTGACATGTTCAATTAGCCTCCTTTAAATTATGGAGGGGGGGGGGCTATCGTTCTAAGAGGCGCCATGATTACTCAAGCAGTATGCTTTAAAAAGGTCTTAGTTCAATTGTCAAAAATCAGTCATTATTTTGAATAATTTGTGAATCCACATAAACTGTAAATTCGATTAACTTAAACAAAACAATATGTGCTTTAAAAATAGAGTAAAGATAATACAACAGAGTTATCTTTAATTCTATATATCTACTCCTAATAACCGTTTATGTTTGACCAACTTGTATATATAATTGAATATTTTGTATTTATTGTTTATGTGAGTATATATGTTCTGTAATTCATAGGATATTCTTCAAAATTTGTATAAGACCTAACAATAATATGTATAGGTAAACATTATATTTACTGTACAGAGATCTGGTCACTTTGCTTTTAGTTATATTAGTTATTGTTACATTAATTGGTTATTGATTAATCTCAGAC